>LIEC01011145.1:0-95017 GCA_001925005.1 Drosera capensis
AATCTACCCGAGACAAGATAATCTCATGGCTAATACTTCTTAGCTTTTGGGAAGTATTAAATAGTGGGGTGATTAGGAGCCTGTATTTGGGTGCTGCAAAAGTTAGCCGAAAGATTATGTGGCTCAGCCTATGTTCTTGCATAGAATGTTTAATCTCTGCTTCACTTGACTGTACTATTGTGCTCTGGGATCAACTAGTTGAGAAGCAAACGCTGAAGCCCTTAGGAAATAGCATTGCTTTTGTTATAAATTTGCTAGACTATAAAGATAAACGAGCGCCTTCTATCAATTGACGTCAAGAACTGTGCTAACTCATGGTGCGTGTATACAAGACCTGTTCTGTTTTCTTTGTGATGTGCTGCTGGATTTTCTTAAGTTCGCCGTAGCATTTTCAATGCTCGGATTTTAGTCGTTGTGCTATACATGGAGCAAACTGCTCACAGTGGATCATGAATATGGAGTTGCAGGCCTGCAATACTCAAGGAATCCTTTGCGGCCCTTTATAATATACATTAGGTGCTGGTGCTTCATTGGACATGCAGAAGTTCCAATTGCTTTTGTCAAAGAAACAAGGATTCCAGAGCTGCTGAAAGCCTTGCCAAACACAAAGGAATACTTGAAAGCTATTGTAAGCTTCGTAAAGGTCACGGCTCCACAAGAAAAAAAGTTGGAAATCATGGGCTGAAACTATATGCGTGGGATGAATTGTTGCAAGTGGAGGTTGACATAGGACATTAACACCCAGCAAAGAAGAGGATACATCGTGTGTTGATGTTGTGAATTTTCATATTCGGAAGTATGACAAGGTAACACATATCGTTACCTTAAATGAAATGCTTGGGTGTGCGTGACATGCTTGATCACGTAAGTACATGTTAAATAAAAGAATAAATCCTGATATACTGAATTGTCTTGTATGTGAAATGTATGCCTAGAAAGATAACGATGCAACCTGTAGAATATTATAGATTATCATAAAATTCCTGAATTTCTGAATATTACTTGCTGTTGACGCATGATATTCTGTACTGATTGATTATTATTTTTGTAACGAACTATTAATCCTAAAAACTCAAGAGAACGTTACAAAAATATAATGAAATACGAACGCCATGGTAATCGCCTGTTATACATGGATTAATATGATTAATTTCATATTATATGCCTGAAATCTTGAAATACGAACTCCATGATAATTACATGTTATACATGGATTAATATGATTAATTTCATATTATATGCCTGAAATCTTGAAACATGAACGCCATGGTAATCGCCTGTTATACATGGATTAATATGATTCATTTCAGATTATATGTCTGAAATCTTGACTTAAGAATAACATTGTTATTCCCTGCTATACATGGATTAATGCAATTAATCTCATGATACATGCCTGAAAATCTTGAAACATGAATGCCATGACAGTCACCTGCTGTACATGGAAATTAATGTAATTAATTTTATAAGTACATGCTTAAAAGTCCTGAGAATCCGGAAATCCTGCATACAAGAAAATGCTTAAGAATCTTGAATATCCTGAAATCTTAAACATGAGGAAATTCGTATTAATGACAATAAAAGAGATAGAGTTACGGATCCAGAACCAGCCAGGGAGAGTGTGTTATAATTCCCTTCGCGTGCACGCAGTGACATCTATTGATTGTCGTAATTGGTTATAATTAACCATTCAGAGTCTTTTGCAGAGACAATACTGTTTGTTTAATTGTTATTAGTACGGCCGTACTAGTAACATATTAAATTCCTGCTGTAACTCTCTCATGTCAACAATCTGTAAAGACCACGAGAATCAATACTACTTGACATAAAATGCATGAAGAGCATATCATTAACTTGTCAAAGTGATGATAATCAATATGACATGACAGAGCATGTCATTAACCTGTAAAAGTGATGACACGACAGAGTATGTCATTAACATGCTGTTAAAGTCATGAGAATCAAGTTGACTTGACATGAGATACATACAGAGCCTTAAAGGCTAGTGATAATGAAACAGGGATTAACCTGTTTGACTTGAGTAATTGTTATCCTGTACGTATTTATACGTTCCTACTTGGCATATGGTTGCTCGATGTTGTTTGCATTATATCCTGTTTGTGCATGGAAAACGCATGATATAATAAGCATGCCGGACTCCTGGAATGGATGTGTATCTTGTGTTACTGGGTTTTCGAGCTCACGGTTAAATGTTCGTTTCAGGTCATAAAGGGTCGTGCAAATGGATCATGACATAACGATGATGACTAGATTCGGTTTTCTGTAATGTTTCGTCGATATGTCCAGACGTACGATTTTCATGTAATTTAAGACTTATAAGTTGGATATTTCTTGTTAGTATCCTATGTTTCTGATCCTTAAACCACTTGTAATCTTGTCGTCTTGCTTCAAAGGGAATTTGGAGCGGCGGTAACGCCATGTGTCTGGTAGTCATTGGACTGAAAATCTTGGGGCGTTACAGGTATAGATTCTCTAACCATATTGTTGAGGAATGATTATTTATAATTGAAACTATCCTCCTTGACCGTGTTTTATCAAATAAATCTTTCGCATACATTTTAGTACTACATTTTAACTTTGAATTCAGAAGTCGCAGTATTTGAAACTACACTCATATATATATATATATACTCCTCTCATCATCAAATTCTCTTCTGCATGGAAGAAGCAAACGAAATCAATGGTTCACAAGCAAGTTTATTGCAAAGAAAATATGAATTCCTTGCAAGCAAGTAGTTGCGTGGATCGATCGCTTTGCTGTCTATACACCGACTATCGTTATAAGTCATGGTCATGATTATCCCGATAAAGTGCAAATCTGGGGAAAAGTTTTACTAATTATGGATATGCTATGGTGATCTAGAAAAGTATGTCACCAAGTCGATAATCGGTTCATTTGGAGGTTAAGATCAGATCATATTTATCTTTTGACGAAACTAGTTTTATATATTATAGTTATGTATCATAAATGGCCATGTACTGCACTTGATTTCCATAACTAACAATTAATAATATTAAAGTGTTCTGAATGTTTCAGATTCAAAGGTTGTTAATTCTCGAAAGTCAAGGTTTCATCTTAATTAATTGTATTGGTTAGTTATCTGGGTTACAATCTTATTGGATATACTCTGTTCTTTCCGTAAGCTGGAGTATTTTGTGAGTTGCGGCTATGACATTTGTACATGTAAATTACAATTAACATTACTACATTAGTGAGAAATTTCTCCTACGACCGATCGACCGGTATACTGTAGTGAGAGTATATTGAGGACCGTAATTTGTTGATTTCGAACTAAAAGACTCGGAGCTCCCTCCCCCTTTCTCAATCGACGAAGGGCTCGGAAGGACTTGTGTTTTTACTAAGCTTAGCGCATGCCGATTAACTCAATCCATGCGTAGTAATACAAATCGATCGAACTTTTTCCCTTTTTTACTAAAGAGTCGACCTAACTCATGATCAGATAATATGAAGATCGATTTCGAATGGCGCCGTGGGTTCTAGGCGAGATCAGAGCAAAGTGATGTACTTAACTGGATAGTAAGGGTTTAATCTATATCTTTAGTATAAATGAGTTACATTTGCCATGTATATCATCCTCTGATATCATCAGTTACATTGATAAGCTACGATGTCCTAGCCAAGAAAAAAAAAAAAAGATATATATCAGAATACAATCATCAATTACTTACAAACTACAACAAATCGTCCCTGGCTGTGCGCGCTAGTGGATGTGGAGTGGAGGTGAATCTCATCGACAAATCGATACATATATAACTATAGAGGATGAAACATATATCCTCGAAAGTATCTTCCGGCATATATCCTCGAAAGTAGATGGTACGTATTGCCTAATTATGATTAACTACCACATGTTTTGCTCCTTTGGAATTGTCGCTCCATGCTAAATCTGTCCGTAGATTACGTATCTAGGGATCATTCACCTTAGTTTTCGTTTGAATTTCTATCTACTGAAGGACTTGATTACCATTTACTGAGAGAACTAGAGCCTTATTTATTTGCACATAACTTCTTCCTTTCAACACTCTATCTTGAATTATCTGTTTGGAAAATATGAGGAATTGTTTCACATCACTTGACATCATAAACTCTTGGTTGCAAGGTTCGAAAAATCTCTTGCCGGTGAACAATTCCATTTAGTTATATTGTTAGCAAACAACTACTTTGTTTTTTACTATGCAATACTTGTTATTGATAATTCAGGGAAAAAATAAAAATCATCAAAATACATCTAAATAATGTCGTGTCAAATTTCTTGGGATAAAGGAGTACAAGAAACTCAAAACCAAAAGAGTTCTAGAAAGTCTTCACTATGCCAAAAGAAAGAAAAGAAGAAGAAAAGGAAGTCGTCACTATGGGATTGCTGTTGCTGTTATGCCAAAAAAGACTCACCGCCAACTACCGCTGGCCATAGGTTTCCTTTAACATATACTTCCTTGTTCCATCACTCTTAGAATAATTTCATAAAAACAAGATTTATATTCATATATATAAAATAATCATAATATATATATATATATATATATGTTATATTTTTTCATGAGACGTAGAAAATATGAGTTTTGATAATAGTGGTGGGTTTGTTATGAATATATGAAAGAGAATGAGAGAGAAGGTAGTAGAGTTTAGTGATATATTGTGATAATTTTACTATTAGTATAAAATTATTTTTAAATAAAAAATAAAATAAGTGTTGTAAGATTTATGGGACGACAAAACATATATGTTGCAAGAAGTATGAGACGAAGGGAGTACATAAACGAACTCTAGTACTACCGTAGTAGAAAAATCACCATTTATAGTACTCCCTTCCTATCAAATAAATTACGATCGTACATATTTCGACACGTTTCGTTCTTATTATTAACGATATCAGAAAAATATTAAAGTGATCCAGGATTAAAGTTCACAATTTAATCTATAATTGATGTCTCACAACAATTTTGTAAAAAATAAAATTTGATCATACTAAATTAGATATCGAAGTATGTGTCATCGTAATTTATTTGGGACATAGGAAATAGAATATTTTCAATTTAGTTACAACATTATCATGAAATTTAGTTATACATGCAACGCTTTTCTTTTTTGAATATTTCCAATTTAGTTATAATATTATCATTTTTTATAAAACTTTTACATAAAAAATATCAAAATAATTACTATATGTTGTAATATCTTAATTATTTCTTCTCTTAACTATTATAATAAACCTCATTAACACTAACAAATATACATTTTCATCAAATCCCATAAAAATTTAACACATACATAAAATCACGTATCGTGTGACATAATTATATCTAATATGGGACGAAGAAAATACTTAATTTGATAATCATGTGGAGTCTTCTAAACTATCAACTATAGTATAGAATTATTAAGGTGCACTGCACAGGAGCAAGCTTCAATCCGCAGAAGCCTCTTCGTTGCAACCGCAATAATTCCAACTTACCGTGAAACTAGATAATTGTTAATCATCCTTTTCATATCTCATCCCATTATATAAATGAAAAGAAATAGTGAACAGGGTAAGATATAGTAGGTAATTAGCACCTTCCGAATATGACACATATAATTCAATAACTATAAATAGTAAAGTTCATTTAAAGTTTATAGGAGACTGTGAATTTGACGGAAACGTTGCTGTCAGTGTCAGTATGCTTTTGTCTCATGTTTAAATTAAGCTAACTAATCCAACTACCTCCTCCTTGAATCGTCGCCAATCTAATCAAGTGCTAATCATCTAGATGGATACCTCATACCGGTTTAGTTTGAGAGGAAAATTTTAGGAAAGGGGATTCCTGCTGTAAAGCAGTTTACAGCACCATGTTCCATTTGATCATATCCTCTTGATTGAAAAATTCAGGGTCACATTCATTTGGGGTTTAGGATTTGTCTTATCGGTTTATTGAAGGGAATATGGTGAAAAAAGACTGGTTTGTGCAGTAGTAGTCTGATCATACTTGTGCATACAGTAATCTCACGGATCATCTTAATGGCGTGATTATTTTGATGTCAAAAAGTTTGAAGGGGGGGCCGGAGAAGATGGCAAAGGCCCAAGCATATGGGATACTTTCACCAAAGACTATCCAGGTTAACTCTCTCCCTTCCATTTGAGAGACGTAATTTCTAGGTTAGCATTAAAGATATATTGTCTTGATTGTTCAATAAATTTTTCAATCAAATATCATTTATCATTTTGATTCACCGAACAATTTTTAATAAGAACAAATCCAATCACACATGACATTAGTTTCATGCACTGGCATACAGCCTTTGGTCACTTTGTTTCATCGGGATGTTCCGCAAGCCCTTGAAGATGAGTATGGAGGATTTTTGAGCCCCAGGATTCCGTAAGTTCTTCAAACGTGGGGGATCTGCATAGTGGCCTTGATATATCTGGTTGCGCTGGTTTTGTTGTGAGCTTTAATTAGTTACATTGGTGGTTAGTGAAGAGTGAGGAAATAATCGATCAAATTCTTAGTACGTTGTGTCCCTTTCTTGGCGCAGGGATGACTTCTATGATTATGTCGATGTGTGCTTCAGAGAATTCGGTGACAGGGTTAAGTACTGGGTGACAATTAATGAGCCAAACCGTTTCAGTGAATTTGGCTATGCGTATGGTTATGATGCACCTGGTCGATGTTCTAAGTATATTAACAGTTGCACTTCTGGGAACTCGGCCACTGAGCCTTACCTTGTCGCTCACCATATGATCCTATCTCATGCTTCTACGGTGCTATTATACAAGCAACACTATCAGACATCTTAGAAAGGAATAATTCTGGTGTCTGTGAATGCCAATTGGTACGTACCGCTCAACCAGACATCTGCGGAGTTGAAGGCTGCCTACAGAGCCTTTGATTTTTTCACTGGGTGGTAAGCATTGATGAACCTGGAATCTTGTTTTTTTCGCGGCTTAGCAGTATTTTCTATCATTACTTTTTTAGCTAGCCGAACTAAATTATGATATGGATCGAGCTTTCATTTTCTGCTGAGGGAAAAGGCCGTATTGAACTAGACAGTGTGGCTGCAGTGTTAGCCGAGATCGGGCTGGTGGTGCATGGTGTAACAGTGAGGTTTGGTAGGAAGTAGGAGTCCCTCCCGTTTTCTGCTTTTTTCTTTTATTGCTCTACACTACTCTGCATATAGTTTTGGCTACTACTTAAAGGTAGCGGAATCATGCCTATCCACGGTGCAAGCTAAGTGTGTCTATCAACAGTGCGGACATGCTTTTCTCCGGTGTGCCTATCAACAGTGCGGACGTGTTTTTCCTCAGTCAGGATTATCGACTCACATGCTTCTCCCAAATCCTAAAATGGCTCCAGATCACGAACACCCATCAAATGATGCATAGTAGTTCGCTTAATACCTGACAATGTCTTTATTAGTGCATCAGCTTGCTCTTCCTCGGTGCTCACGAACTCCACCATAATCTGCCCCTTTTCCACATATTCTCAGATGAAGTGATATCTTATCTCTATGTGTTTGTTGCGACTATGGAACATAAGATTCTTCATGAGGGCTATGGGAGACTTGTTGTCCACCAATAGCGTCACAGACTTTGGCTCAATCTTATTCAGTTCACTGAGCATGTTCCTCAACCATAGAGTTTGGCATGCCGCTGCTATGGCTGTCATGAATTCGGCCTCGTATGATGACAATGCGACGGTCTTCTACTTCTGTGAATTACAGGACATCAAACTTTCATTGATGTAGAAAGCAATTCTATTGGTTTTTTTTCTTCCATCGCGGTCAGCAGCTAAATCACTGTCCGTGTGACCGATGAGTGCTTCTTCATGGTGTCCTCTCATATAGAAAAGACCATAGTGAATTGTTCCTTTCAAGTATCTCAAAATCTGTTTCACAATCTTGTGATGCATGACAATGGGCCTCTCCATATACCTGCTCACCATCCCGATGGCAAATGAGAGATTTGATCGTATATGTAGAAGATACCTGAGACATCTAACAATATGCCTATACTCCGTGCCATCCACATGAACTCCTTCTGAATTTTTTTGTAGCTGCAGTTTGGGATCAATTGGATATTTGGTGGCAGTGCATTCAGTCATCCCAAATTATGACAATATCTTCTTGACATAAGCTCACTGCCTTATCTTTATCCATCCTTTATTTTCCTCAACCTCAATCCCCATGTAGTACGAGAAAAGTCCCGAATCGATCATCTCAAATTCTGCCATCATCTGTTGCTTGAAACTCTTGACTTCTTTTGTTTTGTCTCCTGTTACAATGAGGTCATCAACATATACTCCTACAATTAGTGTTGTATCTCCTACTCCCCGAGTGTATACGGCCTTCTCTTGAGTGCATATCGTGAATCCAAGTTCCTTCAAACTTCTGTCTACCCAAGTATTCCAGGTTCGCGGAGCTTGTTTGAGCCCATAAAGAGCTTTCTACAGCCTATACACCAGATTCTTCTGGTTTTGCACCTCAAACCCTTTCGGTTGAGTGACGTAGACCTCCTTCTCTAACTCTTCGTTGAGGAATGCTGATTTGACATCCATGTGGTGCACCTCCTAGCTCCGATTTGTTGGCTTTGTGCTTGACCACCTGTCCGTTTGAGTATTTCTTGAATTTGAAGACCCATTTTAAATCAATGGGTCTATGGCCTAGTGAAAGTTCGATTAGCGTCTATAGATTATTTTTCTCAATGGACTCTAGCTCTTTTTGCATTGCCTGATAACAGGCACTCTCAACAACTACTTCTCGATAGCAGGTTGACTCATCGGACTCCAATATCATCAACTCATCTTCATCAACATAAAGAGCAACTTCTTCTGTGTTGACGTAGATGTCTGCGATGTCTCTGAGCCGTATAGGACCGTTGTCGATGTTGGGAAAATCGGGAACTTGTAAACGGAATGCGCAAATTAGGGATAGATGGACTTGTCTCCCCTGTCACAGGTGATAAATCACTTGCACAAGCTACTAAATCTGGTTCTGCTACTGATGGCTTGGAATTTGGGCTGTCATATAGGACGAACTATGACAATCCGTCATTAGTACCTGCACTCCGGTTCTACTCAAGATTCTCCAAGAACATTACATCCCTACTTACATCAAGTTTCTTCTAATGAGGGTTGTGAAGACGATGTGTCTTACATCCTTCTTTCACTCCAAGATAAACCATGGGCTGACTCTGGTCATCAAACTTCTTTGAATGTGGTATTGTCACCTTCGCATATGCCGTGCAACAAAAAAATCTCAGGTGCTCGAGATGGGGCTTGTGGCCAGTCCAAGCTTTGAACAGGGTGCGTTCTCCTAGAGCCTTTATAGGTAGTCGATTCAGCAAATACACTGCATGTATCACAACTTCTTTCCAGAACTCGGCAGGAACATGCATGCTCTTAAGTAAGGATCAAGTCGTGGCCATCACGGTCCTGTTTCTCGATTCCACTACATCGTTCTGTTGAGGAGAATACGGTGTAGTGAGATGCCTCTAAATATCCTATTCTTCACACAGCCTCATAAACTCTTTCGAGAGAAATTCTCCTTCATGGTTCGTTCTTAGGGTCTTCACTCTGTGATCAGTCAAGTTCTCTAGCAGAACCTTGGATTTCTTGAAAACAGAATATGTTTCATCCTTTGTTTTAAGTGCAAAGATCCACATCCAACGGCTATAATCATCGACAATGAAGAGAAAATACGAGTTACCAAAAAATATGCATGGTGTGATCGACTCACAAAGATCGGCATGCAGTAGCTCAAGCGGCTTCTTCGCTATATAGGTAATTTGGTCCAAGAGTGGGAGCCTAGTCTGCTTGGATGTCAAACAGGCCTCACATAGTTTGTTCGGATATGACAACTTTGAAACTCCAAACGTCATTTTCTTCTCCCCATGAGTTTCAGTGTAGGAAAGTTAACATGATCAAGTCTGGCATGCCACAACCACGTCGATTCGTTGAGACTGGCTAGGAGACAGACTGGGCTTGACTAACTCCAAACTCATCTTGTATAGACGATTAGATGCGCGCTTCACGAACATCTTACTGTTGTCATATATCTTCATCGCTTCTCCTACCATATTCACCTCGATCTCATTCTCTGTCATTTTTCCAAGGTTTATGATGTTAGTGCATAGCTTCGGAATGTAGTATAGCACATGGAGGATATACTGGTCTTCATTCTTACACTTGAATATGACTGTCCGTTTGTCCATGACTTGAACGACCGAGTCATCGTCAAACCTCACCTTCCCGATGATGTTCTCATTTAGCTACTGGAATATTTCTCGCTGGCCTGTCATATGATTGTCGACACCGTTGTCTAAGTACTAGATATTCATATCTGCTGACTTTTCCTCGCCATGGTGAAACACCATTTCTTCTTTGGACTGTATGGCGTCTTGTTGTGTTTTCTCATGAGGCACGGAAAACAACAATAATGGCTCGTCGTAGATGGCGATCTGCTCTTGCTCTGGCTCCGGCTATAGCTTCGACTTGAACTGCGGCTCCGGTTGCGACAGTGCTGGGAATCGAGCCAGTTGTGGATGTACGTGGCGACGGGAATGAAAAATTGGGGCATAGGGATTGCATTTGGCTTGCCGTTGGCTCACCCTTGGGCTAGGGTAATCGGATCTGCGCGTCGTCGAGGTCCTGGCGGGGATAGGCTGACCCTTTCTCTTGCTGACGTCGAGACTTGCCTTCGACCGATCTCAAACCAATTAAGGGAGACTCAGCCAATAATTCGTAGCGTCTTTCTCCAACGACCTGAACTATGATATCAGATGTTAGTTGAGATCGAGCTGGTGGTGCGTGGTGTGACAGTGAGGTTTGGTGGAAAGTGGGACTCCCCCCGTTTTCTTTTTATTATTATTATTATTCTTGTGCACTACTCTACATACAGTTTTGGCTATTACTTAAAGATAGCGGATCGTGCCTATCAACAATGCTAGCTAAGTGTGTCTATCAACCGTGCGGGCGTGCTTTACCTCGGTTATGATTATCGGCTCACATACAGCATCCTATAATTTACTATGAAAATCAATCGAACTTAAATCTAGAAATTCTTTGGAGAAAAATATGTGAGATGTTTCAAGTTTCTTCCCACATCATGAAGTTGTTAAACCGATTAGGTTTGACAACGCAACATGGTTCAGTGTCATTATGATTAATCAAAATAGAAGTTCTAGAGTTAATTTTGTTGCCTTTAATCATATTCTAGAAGCTCAACCCGCTTCATGAATAATTCAGTGTCATTATGATTAATCAAAATAGAAGTTCTAGAGTTAATTTTGTTGCCTTTAATCATATTCTAGAAGCTCAACCCGCTTCATGAATAATTCAGTGTCATTATGATTAATCAAAATAGAAGTTCTAGAGTTAATTTTGTTGCCTTTAATCATATTCTAGAAGCTCAACCCGCTTCATGAATAATTCAGTGTCATTATGATTAATCAAAATAGAAGTTCTAGAGTTAATTTTGTTGCCTTTAATCATATTCTAGAAGCTCAACCCGCTTCATGAATAAGCGACATCAACTCTTTTATAGCCATTGTGTATGATAGGAATTGTTAATAAGTAGTTCTGATATCTCCCTAACTTCTTTCGATAGCTCATTCAAAATCTCCCCTCTCCTTCTAAGACAAGTCTTTTGGTTCCTGCACAATGTTTTTTGGTGGAACATGCCCAGCTCACTCCCAGACAGCCTAAGAAGATTGTTCATTACCTCGTTCCTCTCCTGACCTCTGCACGCGTTTCATCAGCCAATTTGATTTGTTTATTTATGGCTGATTGGATAGATATTTGGTGATTTGTGCTCATTGATTTCGCTTCAGGATTCTGGAACCACTTACATTCGGTCACTATCCCGAGACCATGCGGTCCCTCGTTGGAAGCAGGTTGCCGGTGTTTACCAAGGAACAATCCCAGATGCTTAACCACACTTATGATTTCATTATACTCAAGCTATGCAGCTGATGACACTTCATTCACGGGTACCAACTTGAGCTACACTACGGATAGCCATGTCACCACTACAGGTTAGCCAGACTTGAACTTAATCATATCATACGTATTGCTTCTTTTGGTCTGTGCCTTTCTCTAGTCCATGGATTGATGTTGACTTGCTTATTTTTGTTTTTATTTTTTCAGAAGTAAAGGATGGTGTTCCCATTGGAGAACCGGTAAAATTACGATCTTCTTTCTCAAGTCAGTTACGTTTGATAAGACTCGTAGATTTGATTACAAGTTTATCTGTCTTATTGGTTAATGAGCATATGTTGACTTCATAAAATTATGGGAGATGTAGTTATAGTTATCTATGCACTTATATGTTGAAATTCCCCGACCTGAAATCCGTATGATGCCTCAACAGACGTGGCTCGACTGGCTTTACATATACCCGCAAGGCCTACAAAGTTTAGTGGTGTATGTGAAGGAAAAATACAGTAATCCACCTCTCATGGTAACAGAGAATGGTGAGTCCTTTGCTCCTATATTTTTGTACTCCTGATAGCCTAATGAAGTTGATTCGATGTGAATTTCTAATGTTTGCAGGGTATGGTAATACCAACAACGATTCGCTGCCAATTTTATTTTATCTAGAAGATCATGTGAGAATTAAATATCTCCGGAGTCACCTCGCTTACCTTCTGAAAGGCATCAAGTGAGTATTCATGGTTGTCATGCTATCAAGTGACTAGATCTCACCATGAAATATGACTTTAATACTCCGCCAGGTCGGATTTGCGATTTGGTAAACTACTGTTGTTATCACTCCACTACAGGAACTGGGTACCTAATTGCAAATTGCTGTTGTTAAATGTTGATAGGAAAGGCGCAAATGTAACAGCATATTATGCTTGGTCCCTATTCGACGATTTTGAATGGTTTGATGGCTACACCACAAGGTTCGGCCTCCACTTTATCGACTACAAAAACGACCTGCAGCGATATCCTAAAAAGTCGGCTTTCTGGTTCAAGAAGTTCCTCCGAAACCGAAGCAGGACCTACCGTTCTCCGATATAGTAGTGATCATTCTTTACGCATAATTTTCCGTTACCCTAGAGGTTGTGGTAGTAATGCAACCTAATGCATAGCTTCTTGTTCGCTATACATGCAATCAACCTCTACATGTCGTATAGCTTATTGTGCAGTTCAAGCATTCAGAATTTTAAGCAGCTAAATATATATATATATATATAATATACTTACAAACTACAACAAATTGTCCCTGGCTGTGCGCGCAAGTGTATGTGGAGTGGAGGTGAATGTCATCGACAAATCTCTACATATATAACTATAGAGGATGAAACATATATCATCGAAAGTATCTTCGGGCATATATCCTCGAAAGTAGGTGATACGTATTGCTTCTAATTATGATTAACTACCACAAGTTTTGCTCCTTTGGAATTTTCGCTCCATGCGAATTCTAGAGCGCTTTGTTTTCTTGTTTGCTGAAAATATGTATGTGTTTGCTTTGGGACATGATTTTCAACTAAAAGTGGAAATTTAGAACTGTGGACGAAAAGAAGTAGAAAACTAGACGCAAATATATCCAAATCATACTCTTCATTAAAAATCCTTGTTTCGAAACAAATACTAGCCATGACAGTGATAATGAGGAATTGGCTTCATATTATAGACCTCCTCATCCTCGTCCTCTATAAATAACTTAGATTCCAAAAGTGGAAGCTAATACATAGATCTCAAGGTTCAGCGAATTCTAACATATAATTCTTTTATGTTTTTCCTGCTACCGCCTCTCTCGGTAAGCAACAACAATATTCATAAAAATATATTCAGCGCAAACTATATAGCTTAGACCAGAAGAAAAGGCAAAGGTAACATGGGAGCTGGAGCTGTTCTACTGCTCTTGGTAATGGCTGAAGTTGTGTTAGCAGTGTCGATATCATCATCATCATCATCCGTGTCTCGACGTTTGTTTAGCCGGCATAGTTTTCCAGAGGGCTTTATTTTCGGAGCTGGATCCGCTGCATATCAGGTACGTACATGCTGACTCTCATTTCGGCTGTTTATAAAATCATATAGCTAGATAGTTTCATCACGACAGTGATCATAATATCGTTCCATATTAAAAAAAATTTTATGTGTAGTTGCCTTTCATCATGATCATTGATAAAAATCGTTGTGCATGAGCCGTTACAAATGGTTGTCTGATGCAATCGTACATAGGCAATAAGGTGCGAGTAAGTTCCCCATTACTTAACTAGTTAAGTAAAACCTACTAGCAAATAAAGGTGCATTGGTGTCGCATTTTCATAAGATTAGGTTTGGCAACATTAGCTCGGACTGATAAATCCATTGCACTGCCTGTTATCTACGTATATGATTTTCATTTTCAGATCTTCCGTCGTTTATGTCATAATCACTTGCTTTGCTTTCTTTTCTTTTTTGACATCTCTACGAGCTATCTCCACCTTTTTTGTGTGTATATATCTTATGATTTTTTGTGAAAAATTTCTTATTTATCTAGGGATCATTCACCTTAGTTTTCGTTTGAATTTCTATTTACTGAAGGACTTGATTACCATTTACTGAGAGAACTAGAGCCTTATTTATTTGCACATAACTTCTTCCTTTCAACACTCTATCTTGAATTATCTGTTTGGAAAATATGAGGAATTGTTTCACATCACTTGACATCATAAACTCTTGGTTGCAAGGTTCGAAAAATCTCTTGCCGGTGAACAATTCCATTTAGTTATATTGTTAGCAAACAACTACTTTGTTTTTTACTATGCAATTGATAATTCAGGGAAAAAATAAAAATCATCAAAATACATCTAAATAATGTCAAGTGTCAAATTTCTTGGGATCAAAGGAGTACAAGAAACTCAAAAACAAAAGAGTTCTAGAAAGTTTTCACTATGCCAAAAGGGGGGGAAAAAAGTCGTCACTATGGGATTGCTGTTGCTGTTATGCCAAAAAAGACTTACCGCCAACTACCCCTGGGCATAGGTTTCCTTTTAACATATACTTCCTTCTTCCATCACTCTTACAATAATTTGATCATGAAATGATAGATATAATTTGATATGAAAATAAGATTTATATTTATTTATATAAAATAATAAAAAAAAATTTCATGAGACGGAGAAAATATGAGTTTTGATGGTGGTGGTGGATTTATTATGAATAGATAAAAGAGAATAAGAGAGAGGGTAGTGAAGTTTAGTGATAAAATGTGATAATATTAATACTAGTATAAAATTATTTCTAAAAAAAAAAAGTATTGTAAGATTTGTGGGACGACAAAACATATATGTTGTAAGAAGTATGAGACGAAAGGAGTACATAAACGAACTCTAGTACTACTTTAGTAGAAAAATCACCATTTATTGTACTGCCTTCATCTCAAATAAATTATTTTGACACATATTTCAACACGTTTCGTTTTTATTCTTAACTATCTCAGAAAAATCTTAAAGTGATTCAGGATTAAAGTTCACAACTTAATATATCATTGATGTCTCACAACAACTTTATAAGAAAATAAAATTTGATCATACTAAATTAAGCATTGAAGTATGTCTCATCGTAATTTATTCGGGACATAGGGAGTAGAATATTTCCAATTTAGTTACAACATTATCATAAAATTTAGTAATACATGCAATGTTTTCCTTTTTCAACATTTTCAATTTAATTACAATATTATCATTTTTGATAAAATTTTCACATAAAAAATATCAAAATAATTAGTATATGTTGTAATATTTTCATTATTGTTTCTCTCAATTATTACAGTAAACTCAATTATCATTAAAAAATATATTTTTTTTCATCAAATTCCATGCAAATTTAATACATATATAAAATTGCGTATCGCGTGACATAATTATATCTAATACGGGACGAAATTATATCTAATATGGGATAAAGAAAATACTTAATTTGATAATCATGTGTAAACTATCAACTATAGTATAGAATTATTAAGGTGCACTGCACAGGAGCAAGCTTCAATCCGCAGAAGCCTCTTCGTTGCAACCGCAATAATTCCAACTTACCGTGAAACTAGATAATTGTTAATCATCCTTTTCATATCTCATTCCCTTACATAAATGAAAAGAAATAGTAAACGGGGTAAGATACAGGGGGTAATTAGCACCTTCCGAATATGACACATGTAATTCAATAACTATAAATAGTAAAGTTCATTTAAAATTTATAGGAAACTGTGAATTTGACGGGAACGTTGCTGTCATGTCATTGTCTCATGTTTAAATTAAGCTAACTAATCCAACTAATCGTATACTAATCTAATCAAATACTAATCATCTAGATGGATACCCCATACTGGTTTAGTTTGAGAGGAAAAATTCTAGGAAAGGGGATCCCTGCTGTAAGCATGTTCTATTTGATCATATCCTCTTGATTGAAAAATTCAGGGTTCACATTCCTTTGGGGTTTTGGATTTTTTTTATCGGTTTATTTTTTAAGGGGATATGCTAATCCTAAATTATTTAGGTTTTAATTTTTAGGGTTTTTTTCTTAATTAGGGTTTTATTTTTTTTCATAATTTCTATATATTTTTTGACTGTTCTTATTATAGGTTGGGGTTTGGTATAGCAGCCTTGTTGTAGAAAAATCTACGACAGAACTATGTCCAATTACTGTACGCAGAAAAGATTATTGAGGAACCACGTTGATTTTAACATTAAGGATCGATACATTGATTTTAACATTGCTTGTGAGCTAAATCATCTTTGGGATTCAGTTTTCATTTGTTGTTTTTTTTGAGACATGAGAAGTCTTTTATTGTTAATTTTTGTTTTTAAATTTTTGAAATTATAAGAATTGATTTAAAATCAGTTAACATGAAAAACGATTAATATTATAAAAACTTCATTCCAATTAATTAGTCTCACCAAATGGTGGAAAAAGATTAGTTTGTGCAGTAGTCTGATCATACTTATACATACAGTAATCTCACGGATCATCTTAATGGCATGATTATTTTGATGACAAAAAGTTTGAAGGGGGAGCCGGAGAAGATGGCAAAGGCCCAAGCATATGGGATACTTTCACCAAAGACTATCCAGGTTAACTCTCTCCCTTCCATTTGAGAGACGTAATTTCTAGGTTAGCATTAAAGATATATTGTCTTGATTGTTCAATAAAGTTTTCAATCAAATATCATCTATCATTTTGAGTCACCGAACAATTTTTAATAAGAACAAATCCAATCATACATGACATTGAGTTAAAAAAAAATCTAATTTTGAATTAGAGTAATTTATTATTATTTCTATCTCATCATTTATATAATATTTTTATTGTTTCAATTTATTTCTAGTTTTTCTTCTTTTATAATTTTTTATCCTAAAAAAATATCGAGTCACCCATTAGCTTTTTTTCATAAATTATAATAAATCTCATTATTTTCTAAAAAATATATTTTTTTTTATCAAATTTAATATATATATATATATATCTGATCAAGTAATTTCATGAAATAAAAATTATCAATGTTGGTGCAAAAAACCCATTTAAGTTGTGAATAATGGTCATTGAAAGTTGCTTTCACTTGGCCTCTCCGGTTTCCTGATCCTCTTCAAAAACTACCATGGTGCAGAGAAGATCGCAGACCATAGCAATGGAAATGTTGCTGACGACCTCTATCAACGCTACAAGGTATCCCTTTTTGACACCACTTTCGCTTTCACATTTCAATCAGAACAACTTCTGAACATGAAGCAACAAAGAATTTACATAACCCTAAACCCTTGATCCAAACTGCCCTTGTCAATGGTTTTATCTTGTTCTTGTTTAGAAACAACATGTTGTTCCCTATTAGGGGTAGAACTACATACATCTTGCCATTCGAAGACCATATCCCGGATGTGAAACTTGGATTGTTGTTTTGTGTTTTTATTCTTGTTCCATCTCGGTCCACAAAAAATACTTGATGCGACCATCACAAGTTTGTTCTTTTAGAATGGTTGAGTTCCATCAACATAGTTTGAGAGAAAGTGTGATTTGATGTCATTGAGTTTCAGTTTTGTACCCTATCCTTATCTATGTAAGCGGATAACCTTGACATTGAAAAAAACAAAAAATATTGGCACAGTAACACGCTCACACTGTTCATATTTGCACTGTTAGAGTTTCATGTTTTTTTTTTTTTTTTTTTTTGTGTGTTTGATAAAGCACTGATTTTTTCACTTTAAATAGCATAGAAGCTAACAATAAAAAGAAATACAGAAAAGAGGTTTCCCACCAACTTTTCTTCGCCAGTTTTGTGTCTCACCACACACACCAATTTGATCATTAGCTAACATTTGGTATCAGAGCTTGAGGTGCTGTGTCCAGAGCCAAGGAGACCCGGCCAAGGACGTATCTGCCCGACGTCAGGCAGAGGAGGCCGAAGCCACCAGATCGAGCCGTAGCCAGTGGCCCGCACATCGCAGCAATCAGATCCGACCACCACCGCCATCACGAAGCCCGACAGTGGCCCGCTAGAGCCCGAACGAGATCTGGGCAGCCACCATCGCGAGATCCAGCCGCCTCGAGACCCAACGCCACCAGAGATACGACCGTCGTCACCACCGTCGCTGGTCGCCACCGCCATCAATACCCACCTCGATCCCAGATCTAAAAACAAGGAAGAAAGAACTCACCCAAGCAATGAAACCGTCTAGGTTGTAGGAGCTACGGCTCGCCGAGGAGGATGACGAGAGGTTGTGTGGTGAGTGCGTGAGAGGGTGTCAGAAGCAGAAGGCGACGAAGAGGAGAAAAGTGTGGAGAGTTTTGGTGCTACTGTGAGAAGAGAGAGAGGGATGTGTGGAGGCTTTCTATATTAATCCTAAATTTGATCAAGTCAAAGGGAAGATTTGAATTTGAGGGATATTTAAAAAAACATATAAAAAAAAAAAAAAAGAAATCTCAAAAATGTCTATTATTTGTCAGTAGGCGCCTAAGGAAAGCGGTGGAATGCCGTTCAATTTTTCGATGCTGAACTCTTCAAAATACACGATATGGACGATAAAAATGGAGACAATCTTAAATGCTCAGGGGGTCGAACAAGCGAAGGAAGAGGAAGTTAATCCGAGAAATGATAAAAAGACAGGTGTCTATATCCTCCATGCAATTCTCGAAAATGTTCTTCTTCAAATTACGAAGAAGAAGACGGCAAAGGAAATTTGGGAGAACCTGGAGACAAGGTACGTGGGTGCTGATCGAGTAAAAAATGCTCGGTTGCAGACATTGAAGAGTGAATTTGATGCTCAGCGGATAAAGGAATAGGAGTCGATATATGAGTTTGCCGGAAAACTCGGTGGCATGTCCATCAGATTTTTCAGCCTTGGTGCAGATCTTGACAATACGACACTAGTCAAGAAACTACTCGATTGTGTGCTAGACAGATATTTCACAATCGTTGCCGGGATCGAACAATTTTACGACATTGAGACGATGTCATTCGAGGAAGCTATAGGACGATTGAAGTCATTCAAGGAGAGAGCTCGTCTCCGTGAGAACACTGACGGTGGGCTTATGTTCACTCAAACCGAACGACAGGCACCCTAGAAGAACAGCCCTGGAAAAACTTCATCGTCTAGATAAGGACGCGGATCCGATACCTCAAACCGAGGTAAAAGCCAGTGGCATGGACGAGGTCGCAGAAGGGGCGGCCAATCACGTCAAGCACACTTGCCGGTAACTCGTATTTTCTACTCATTATCTATGACTATAGTTGTTGGATGTGGGTCTATACACTCAAAACAAAAGATGAAGCATGCTCTGTTTTTAAGAAGTTCAAGCTTCAGGTAGAGAACTTGACTAATCACATAATAAAGACCTTGAGAATGGACCGTGAAGGAGAATTTCTCTCAAAATAGTTTACGAGGCTATGTGAATAATGGGGTATTCAGAGGCATTTCACTGCACCGTATTCCCCTAAGCAAAACGGTGTGGTGGAGCGAAGAAACCGAACCGTTATGGCCACTGCTAGATCCTTACTCAAAACAGAACATGACTAATCACATAATAAAGACCTTGAGAATGGACCGTGGAGGAGAATTTCTCTCGAAATAGTTTACGAGGCTATGTGAATAATGGGGTATTCAGAGGCATTTCACTGCACCGTATTCCCCTAAGTAAAACGGTGTGGTGGAACGAAGAAACCGAACCGTGATGGCCACTGCTAGATCCTTACTCAAAAGCATGCATATTCCTATCGAGTACTAAAGACGCTATGAGAACATAACCCGTTCGAAGTTTGGAATGGCTGCAAATCCCATCTCGAGCACGTGAGAGTCTTTGGTTGCATGGCTTATACGAAAATGATAGTTCCACATCCAAAAAAGTTGGATGACCGGAGCCAACCCATGGTTTACCTTGGAGTGGAGGAAGGGTGTAAGACACATCGTCTTTATAATCCTCGACAGAAAAAACTTCATATAAGTAGGGTAGTGATCTTTCAACAGAACCTTTGGTGGAACTGGAGTGCAGGTACTGATGACGAATTGTCAGAGTTCGTCTTATCTAACAGTTCGAATTCGACAAAAGAACCGAAAGGTGTGGCAGGCACAACAGAACTAGAGTCAACTGCTAGTGTAAGTTATTCATCACCTACGGCAGAAGAGGCAAGTCCATTTATCTCAGTGACATCGCAGACATTTATGCCAACACAGATGAAGTAGATCTTGATGTGGCGAAGATGAGTTGATGATGTTGGAGTCTGACGAGCCAACCTGCTACCGAGAAACAGTAGCTGAGAGTGCCTGGTATCAGGTAATGTAGAAGGAGCTGAAGTCCATCGAGAAAAAAAACACTTGGACTCTCACTAAACTTCCACCTGGCCATAAACCCATTGGTTTGAAATGGGTGTTCCAATTGAAGAAGGACATAGACGGACGGGTTGTTAAGCACAAAGCCAGGTTGGTGGCTAAAGGGTATATCCAGAGACAAGGTACAGACTTTAAAGAAGTGTTCGCACCTGTTGCAAAACGTGATATGGTTCGGATGATTCTTGCACTTGCTGTAAATCAAAGCTGGGAGGTGCACCACATGGATGTAAAATCAACATTCCTCAACGGAGAGTTAGAGGAGGAGCTCTACGCCACCCAATCGAAAGGGTTTGAGGTGCAAGGCTAGAAGCATATGGTGTACAGGTTGTCGAAAGCTCTTTATGGGCTGGGACAGGCTCCGCGAGCCTGGAATATTCAGTTAGACAAAAGCCTGAAGGAACATGGATTTACGAGATGCTCTCAAGAGCAGGCCGTCTATACTCGAGGTGAAGGAGATGCAGCACTTAATTATGGGAGTATATGTTGATGACCTCATTGTGATAAGAGGCAACACTAGAGAAGTCAAGAGTTTCAAGATATAGATGATGACAGAATTTGAGATGAACAATTTGGGATTTCTCTGGTACTACCTCGGGATTGAGGTTGAGCAGAAGAAAGGATGGATAAAGTTGAAGCAGTCAGCTTATGCCAAGAAGATTTTATCACAATTCGGGATGGCAGAGTGCAATGCCACTAAGTATCCGATAGAGCTCAAACTGCGACTGCACAAAGATTCAGAGGGAGTTCTCGTGGATGCCATATAATATAGACGCATCGTTGGGCGTCTCAAGTATCTTCTACACACATTGGGCGTCTTAAGTATCTTCTACATACACGGCCAGGTCTATCTATTGCCGTCGAGATGGTACGCCGGTACATGGAAAGGCCCACTATAATGCATCACAAGATTATGAAATAAATTCTGAGATAATTGAAGGGAACGATTCATTACAGTCTTGTCTATATGAGAGGATAGCATAAACAAGCACTCATCGGTTACACGGATAGTGATTTAGCCGGTGACCACGATGGAAGAAAAAGCACCAGTGGAATGCCTTCTACATCAATGAAAGTTTGGTGTCCTCAAATTCACAGAAGTAGAAAACCGTCGCATTATCATCATGCGAGGCTAAATTCATGGCAGCCACAGTAGCGACATGCCAAGCTCTTTAGTTGAGGAACATGCCTAGTGAACTGACAAAGATTGAGCCAAAGCCGAAACCCTCTTGGTGGAAAACAAATCTACCATAGCCCTCATGAAGAATCTTGTGTTTCATAATTTCAGCATGCACATAGAAAACAAGGTATCACTTCATCAAAAAATATGTGGATAAAGGCCAGATTAGGGTGCAGTTCGTGAGCACCGGAGAACAGCGAGCTGACACGCTGACAAAATCAATGTCAAATGTTAAGTTAGGTACTATGCATCATTTAATGAGTGTTTGTGATCTGAAGGAATGTCAAGATTAGGGGGAGCATGTAAGCTGATAACCTTGACATTGAGAAAAGCAAAAACACGCCCGCACACTAACACGTCCGCACTGTTCATCTTCCACCATCCAAAACACATTTGCACTGTTAGAGTTCCGCGTTTTTTTTTTATAAACATGTTTCTGTGTTTGGCGAAGCACTGATTTTTTCCCTTTAAATAACACAAAAGCTCAATGTACCAAAAGCACAACAATAAAGAGAAATATAGAAAAGGGGTTTCCCACCAACCTTCTTTCGCCAGTTTTGTGTCTCACCACACACACCAATTTGATCCTTAGCCAACAATCTAGCACTACATATGTTCTGTGCTGTTATTTTTTTTTTTTCTCGCTTCATATCTAAGAGGAGAAAATGTCGAGGGCCTCTTATGACAACTTGGCTAGCCGGATATTTGTTTGAGTTGTAGATAGAGTTGCTTTGTTGAGAATGTAAACCTACATCGGTTATAGTGAAATTAACAAGTGTGTATAAGATCCTCGGTTATTCCATTCATTATCGCTGAGTTTCGAGTAACAAACAAATTTTGTAATTTGCTAATGATGTTAAGGGCTGACTAGACCATATTGAGTTTATGTTGGAGAGGGTTTCAGCCTTGATAGTGTTATCAATTTTGTGTGTTTCGTTTGGTTACTAAGCGGCCATGTAGGTTGGATTTTCTTTCATCTTATCGATCATAGTTATTGCACTTGGTGGGATGTGAGTCTAGATTTTGTGGATAATGTCATGCTTGGTATTGTTTTTGTACATGTTCTTGCTTTTCTTGAGGTGGAATTTTGAGAGTAAAGAAGATATTTGTTATTCAATATGTCCAGGATGATATAAATTGATGAGGCAATTAGGCATAGATTCCTTCAGATTCTCCATCGGATGGACACGCATTTTGCCTAGTAAGATCATTCGCACAAAACTATGTGTTCTTCTTTGTTAATAATAATACAACTCATAATTCTTTTGTGGTGATGCTTGTGTCACCAGAAGGAAAGCTATCTGGTGGAGTAAACAAGGCAGGGATTAAGCATTACAATGACTTCATCAATGATCTTCTAGCCAATGGTCACCCTCATTTCTTATGTCTTTCGTTCTTTTTCCTCAACTCTTTGGTTGACATTATTCGGTTGACATTAGTTTCATGCACAGGCATACAGCCTTTGGTCACTTTGTTCCATTGGGATGTTCCGCAAGCCCTTGAAGATGAGTATGGAGGATTTTTGAGCCCCAGGATTCTGTAAGTTCGTCAAACGTGGGGGATCTGCATAGAGGCCTTGATATATCACGTTGCGCTGGATTTTTTTGTTAACTTTCATTAGTTACATTGGTGGTTAGTGAAGAGTGAGGAAATAATCGATCAAATTCTTAGTACGTTGTGTCCCTTTCTTGGCGCAGGGATGACTTCTATGATTATGTCGATGTGTGCTTCAGAGAATTCGGTGACAGGGTTAAGTAGTGGGTGACAATTAATGAGCCAAACCGTTTCAGTGAATTTGGCTATGCGTATGGTTATGATGCACTTGGTCGATGTTCTAAGTATATTAACAGTTGCACTTCTGGGAACTCGGCCACTGAGCCTTACCTTGTCGCTCACCATATGATCTTATCTCATGCTTCTGCCGTGCTATTATACAAGCAACAGTATTAGACATCTCAGAAAGGAATAATTGGGGTATCTGTGAATGCCGATTGGTACTTACCGCTCAACCAGACATCTGCGAACTTAAAGGCTGCCTACAGAGCCTTTGATTTTTTCACTGGGTGGTAAGCATTCATGATCCTGGAATCTTGTTTTTTTCGGAGCTTAGCAGTATTTTCTATTAGTACTTTTTTGGCTAGCTGAACTAAATTATGATATGGATCGAGCTTTCATTGTCTGCTGATGGAAAACGTCATATTGAACTAGACAGTGTGGCTGCAGCGTCCTATAACTAACTAAAAAAATCAATCGAAATTAAATCTAGAAATTCTTTGGAGAAAAATATGTGAGATGTTTAAAGTTTCTTCCCACATCATAAAGTTGTTAAACCGGTGAGGTTTGACAACGCAACATGATTCAGTGTCATCATGATTAATCAAAATAGAAGTTCTAGAGTTAATTTTGTTGCCTTGAATCATATTCTAGAAGCTCAACCCGCTTCATGAATAAGCGACATCAACTCTTTTATAGCCATTGTGTATGGTAGGAATTGTTAATAAGTAGTTCTGATATCTCCCTAACTTCTTTCGATAGCTCATTCAAAATCTCCCCTCTCCTTCTAAGACAAGTCTTTTGGTTCCTGCACAATGTTTTTTGGTGGAACATGCCCAGCTCACTCCCAGACAGCCTAAGAAGATTGTTCATTACCTCGTTCCTCTCCTGACCTCTGCACGCGTTTCATCAGCCAATTTGATTTGTTTATTTATGGCTAATTGTATAGATATTTGGTGATTTGTGCTCATTGATTAGCATCATTGATTTCGCTTCAGGATTCTGGAACCACTTACATTCGGTCACTATCCCGAGACCATGCGGTCCAACGTTGGAAGCAGGTTGCCGGTGTTTACCAAGGAACAATCCCAGATGCTTAACCACACTTATGATTTCATTGGACTCAACTACTATACTTCCAGCTATGCAGCTGATGACACTTCAGTCACGGGTACCAACTTGAGCTACAGGTTAGCCGAACTTGAACTTAATCATATCATACTTATTGCTTCTTTTCGTCTGTGCCTTTCTCTAGTCTATGGATTGATGTTGACTTGCTTATTTTTTCGTTTTTATTTTTTCAGAAGTAAAGGATGGTGTTCCCATTGGAGAACCGGTAAAATTAAGCTCTTCTTTCTCAAGTCAATTACGTTTGATAAGACTCATAGATTTGATTACAAGCTTATCTTTCTTATTGGTTAATGAGCATATGTTGACTTCATAAGGAGATGTAGTTATAGTTATCCATGCACTTATTTATATGTTGAAATTCACTGACCTGAAATCCGTACGATGCTTCAACAGACGTCGCTTGACTGGCTTTACATATACCCGCAAGGCCTACAAAGTTTGGTGGTGTATGTGAAGGAAAAATACAGTAATCCACCTATCATGATAACAGAGAATGGTGAGTCCTTTCCTCCTATATTTTTGTACTCCTGTTAAGTAATTTTCTTTTAGTTGATAGCCTAATGAAGTTGATTCGATGTGAATTTCTAATGTTTGCAGGGTATGGTAATACCAACAACGACTCGTTGCCAATTTCATTTTATCTAGAAGATCATGTGAGAATTAAATATCTCCGGAGTCACCTGGCTTACCTTCTGAAAGGCATCAAGTGAGTATTCATGGTTGTCATGCTATCAAGTGACTAGATATCAACATGAAATAAGACTTCAATACTCCGCCAGGTCGGATTTGCGACTTGGTAAACTACTGTTGTTATCACTCCACTAGACGAACTGGGTCTCTCCGGTACTCGGAGCTGTGGGAATATAAGACCTCTTGACCATGCATCACAGAGCAGTATATTATTTTATTTTAGATGCATTGTTCTTTTCATGTATGTCTTGTGCTAATTGCAAATTGCTGTTGTTAAATGTTGATAGGCAAGGCGCAAATGTGATAGCATATTATGCTTGGTCCCTATTGGACGATTTTGAATGGTTTGATGGCTACACCACAAGGTTCGGCCTCCACTTTATCGACTACAGAAACGACCTGCAGCGATATCCTAAAAAGTCGGCTTTCTGGTTCAAGAAGTTCCTCCAAAACCGAAGCAAGACCTACCATTCTCCGATATAGTAGTGATCATTCTTTATGCATGCCTTCCTTGGATCATTCTTTATACACATTATGGACGACTAATTCTCTTTCTGGCTCAAGTTGCCGTTGCCCTGGAGTTGATGGTAGTAATGCAAACCTTGTGCATAGCTTCTTGTGCAGTTCAAGCATTCAGAATTTTAAGCAGCTTCTTGTAAGCTATACATGCATTCAACCTGTACATGTCCTATAGCTTCTTGTGAAGTTCAAGCATTCATAATTTTAAGCTATGTCAGTGTATATGGATTTTATCCCAATACGTTTTTTCTTGTATCAAAGGCATAGTATAGATGATTTTTTCCAAACTCTTTTGCCCATGTGATATGCATCTGATTGTTTTTTCTGTATTAGTATTTCTCATTTTAGTCACAGTGATTTAAAAGGCATAGTTCTTCATCTTTTGAAACTTGGTACCATCATGGAGTGGGATTTCAGATTACATTTGCCCAAGTTGGATCTGAGGAGTCAAGAATTGAAATATTGATGGGACCCACATGGACAAAGCTGCGTTTGGAGGGACAAAAACTTATGGTCTTCCTTTCATAACAAGAAGGGAATTCCATCCCTCTCTGGATTATTTCTGGGGTGAAAATGTCTTTTAAAATATATATGAATTAAGACGTAATACAGGTATATATTGATGAGGAACACTGAAATATAAAGTTTATGGTGATTGAGTAGAATTGTTAAAAGATTTTAGAGAACATTGCGGATTGTTTAAAAATTCTTTAAAATGAAAGAATTGAGTTTTTATGATGGGATTTGGCTTAGTTGTTGCCCCCAACAACTTCAATGTTGCCCCGATAAAATAAGACATCAATTTCAATTTAGGCTCGTTGCCCAACAACATACATTGCCTTGATAGATATCTATTATATATATATATATACACGCTTACATTAAAATGTCAGACGCAAATCATCGGATGATATGTTAAGATATTAACGAAATTTATAAAATTTTAATAAACAATAAGATAACTTTGATTTATTTAATCCAAAAAAAATTCATATGAAAATTTTTAAAATTCAAATAATCTTATATGAAAAATATTATAAATTTTTAAACTTTTTTTATAAAATATAATTTTTTAAAGCTTAATTTATTTTAATCATGTAAAAAATAAATATAACAATGTCATAAACAAAATTTTTAAAAAAATATTATTCATAAAAAAATCATAACAATCATATATATATATATATATAATCATCATTCAACATAGTACAATAATGCTTTTTTTAATAACGATAATAAAATTATAATTAATCTTATTTGCTATGAGGTACTTCCTCCGTTCCATTCAAATTATAGCATTTTTTTAATCGTTCCATTCAAATTGTAATCTTTCATTATTTATCAACTTTTTTCATATAAAAATATTAAACTATTCTTATTTTATATCACATTAATCCATCCATCGTCATTTCTCTTTCTTTTTTTTCTTACTCTTTTATCTTTCACACTCATAAGGGCAAAATTATCATTCCTTATTAATTCAACACACACATGAATTATCATTATTGGTCAAATCATTGCCATTTGAATGAAAAGAAATGAGTATATTTTTATTCGATTTTCAAAATTAATATTCCCTCTTTCCCATAAAAAATAAAATAGCTCGAATAATTATATTTCGATATACGCTATCTTATTGTTTAAGTAGATTTTAGATTATAATTTTTTAATATTTAAATCCAAAATTATAATCGATATTGAAAACTAATATAAACAATAAATGTAAATCGTAACACACAAATCAACTTATCGAAAAATATTATAATGAAAAAGAAAACCGATTTAATATAAAATGATATTAATAAATATGTTTATTCATCATGAATATTATTTATTTTATTCTTCTCGTGTAACGTACGGGTTAACATTTTAGTTGACATCAATTTCTGGTGGATCCATAAATAAAGCCCAATAGAAACGATTGGATCATGAGACAATGCCCAAGTTAAATTTACTATACAATGCCCAAGGCCCTACAAAAAATGAAGGTATTTGACAAAAAAAATAAATAATTACAATATTTATCTTGGGGGACAAATTAAAATACCCCATATATAACATCAAAATTCAGATTTTGATCTCTACCCTAAAGATTACAGCCCTCAACTCTTTCCTAACGCCATTGCAATCCTTGATCCTTACTAAGTTAAGCATCAGAAGAAGCATCCGAGGAACTATCCTCAGGCTCTCCTCTAATGCTCTTGTTGTTTCTAGTGTGACTTAGTCCAGATAAGAGTAATCGTCCATCAACTCGACCCTCTACAATAACAACTCTTCCACAGCTTCGAGTAGATTTTAGAATCTTCGAGAAGCTTAACTATTACACCAATAATTTTAGTTTAGGCTCAATGCCCTAACAGCAGGTATGTTCCCTTGGCAATAATTGACAATAATTTTCAGATGTTGCTCGGAAGAACAAACCAATTTTTATTCTGACATCATAGATGCTGCAGTCGAGGCGACAATATAATTATTTTTGTCAAAGGTTATGTCTTTGACATACCTATTCAATTTTAACATTATTTTTTGCGATTTGCTTTAATCAGATTTTGTTGTTTAAAAGTGAAAGGAGTAACCCTTTAATAATAAAGAAGTGTCTAAACAACTTGAAAATACACACATCCCTCTTTGGTTTACAGTGCCCGATGTGAGACTCTGGAGGGTTACTTGGCAAGTACTCTAAAGCAATCTTCGCAGAGAGATGACAAATATACCCTTAAAAAGAGTAGAATATTTTCTATGACTAAATCTATAAAATATTCATCTTTTTTTTTTTGAGGGGCATTTATCTTTCACATTCTCCCAATAATTACATACGGAATGTTATTCTCTTTAAACTCTCATTTTGATTTCTTACACACAATGGTTCATTTAGTCTGTCCCAAATGAAATGGGATATTTTTTCCTTTGGGAAAACAAAAGAACTTGGGGGCTCCACTTTTGAAAACTTATTTCGACAAAGGTTCCCTAACCTTTTTTTTTTTCTTTTCTGCTCTAACCTTTTTTTTTTCTGCTCATTACCCTAACTTTTTTTAATTCTCGATACATATCTTGTAAAAAGAGAACACACATGGGTTCCCTAAACTACTCCAATCTCACATAATACTAACATAGCCCTAATTTCTAATCTGCCAATTTTTAATCATATATATAGAATAATGATTTATTTTCATATTTTGTCTAATCTGCCAGGAATATGAACTCACTGTTCCAATTGTACTCTATTTGCATGTTTCAATTTTCATACTTCCATTTTGTTATGTTTAATTTTGATATATTCACTTACTACTCTATTGTCTTCAAAGCATAATACGTTGAAATTCTCTTCTGTATTCAGTTTGATGTATACACTACTCCAAGAATATACAAGTACCAAATGTATAAATAATAGCAATGACATCCATCCAGATATATACTATCAACAAATCCATGATATTCGTAGGGTAAGCACCTGATATGCAACAAAACACAATAGAATGAAAAGAGTCATATCTACACATGAAAGAGTCATATTATACGGAACTAATAGAATGACATTGGTTACGGTGTAAAGTTCCTTAGAAATCATGTTCAAACAATATATACTGGTGTAACGATCATAACAAATGATCCTCATATTCTTACTATGCTCAAGCCATGGTTAAGAAAAAAAAAAACACACAATTTTTCCCTTTTTTTTCTTATTCTCCCTCTCTCCTCTTTTTTTTCGATTTTCTAATTTTTTTTCTTTCAATTTTGTAAAATTTTTAATGAAAAATGACTCAAAACAAAAGAAATGACCCTACTCGTTCACCACCCCTAAGCCGAACTAAACATTGTTTTCAATTATTAAAGATGAAGAATGAAAGGCAACAAGGACATTCAAAATTAAGACTCAAATGATAGAGGTGAAATATCGTAGATACCGCTGAATGCCATCAAATGCACAAATCTTACTCCATATGTTCTATTCAATATAAATGTGGAAGATGATTTAAAATTCATGTCCATAGTCTGCACACATCCTCACAAAACACATCAAGGAATCAAGTGAAAGAGAAATAAACATCAAGAAATTCATTTCATTAATTTCCTAGCAAATATTTTGAATTTTGGTGCATTTAATCAAGATATTTGATGATTTAAATGAATAACATGTAAAATAAGATGAAAAGGAAATGAAAAATACAGTTAATAGATGATAGAAGAGGCGTCATGGTCGTGACCACCTATGGTCACGCCCATGACCAGACTTAAACATGCCACTTGATGATTTTTCACACTTGTCACAGTCGTGACCGCATTGGTCACGGTCGTGATAGATTAGAAATAAGAATTTTAAGCTTTTGAACGTTATGACACAATCCATAATGCATAAAACTCATTTGAAACACTTAATATATGTCATGTATGAACTGTTCCAAGAATTACTAAGATATAACACGATCGACAAATTTATTGAAAATAAAACTAAGTCCTATGCCAAAATCCTAACTATGAAAAATAACTTCTTGTACCCAAAACAAGGTAAAGACTTAGGTTGTCTCCCAAGAAACGCTTGGTTTAGAGTTTAAAGCCAGGCTCTTTAATATTTTTTAAAGTGATGTGGTAGTCAAGTTAAGACCTTCTTTTTCTTACGTTTGACAATAGTTAATAATCTTAATTTTTCAAAATGGTTTATCATGAATGCCCAAATAAAGATTTTTAATATATTTCGATACATAAAGAAATAAGATAAAACATGACAACACAAAATTATCCTTATGATTAGAAAAAATATCAACATTAGAAGTATCACAAAAAGACGAAAAATCTAAGTGAGATTGAACATTTTGAATTTCATTAATAGGATTATCCAAAGAAAAACTCTTGATTCTAAATACTAGCCATTTCTAATTTAAAATCAACTTACTCAACTTCATCATCATACAAATACTTTTCCAATGTAACAAAATCATCAAGTCAAATAGACTGACCATCAAAATATGCTTTATTATTTTTCGTTTTCAAGTTTGTGTAATCAAATTCATCATAGTCAACTTCAAAATCTTTTTCGTTCACTTCATCAAATCTTACCGCTAAAATTTCCTCTTTCAACTCATCTTCTGATTGAGCATCTTGTTCTAAACTCTCTAATTCCAATGTTTCGGCATTACTTTCACTTAAAATGAATTCTTTGAATTTTTTAAGATGATCAAGTTGATTTTTCATTTCATTGAAAACTAGAGTTTTCAATTGGCTCACGTCAAGAGTAAGTTGACTGATCTAAATTTTGAATGTTTTGATGCTAGAGACGTCTTCTTGAGAATGAAACAAATATGAGGCAATTGAGTTATTCAATTCTTGTAAGGAGTTTAATGAATTTTCTAAAACATTAACATTTTCGCTAGAAAATTCACATTGATTTTCACTTTCTTCTTTATCACCATATTTTTCAAGAAATTACCCATAAAGTAAATTAAATTCATCGTCAAAAGAATATGGTCTTGATGATTGATTATGTGAATATGGTCTTCATGATTGATTATGTGAATAGTCAAAAGAATGACATTGCATAGGAAAATTCGAATATGCATAAGAATCATTAGGCATTAAGGAATTAATATCTTGATAAACCCATAATAATTTTGATGATCTAACCACTTATCATTATAAGAATTATAACAAGCATTATATCCATATTGTTGTTGTGATGGTTGTGAAAACATGTTAATTTGATTGGAATATCCATAAGATGAAAAAGTTGAGCAATTGTTTTATTGATGTCCTATATTAAAATGAATTTCACATGACCTATTATTATTCTTATTATTACAGAACTGAAAAATCAATTTTTCAATGTTATCTAACTTTTAAAGTTGAAAGTTGTCATTATATTGATTATTCATATTAGCATAAGACGGGTGATTATAAGCCATAGTAAAATCTATTTAAAATCAATTCAAAAACAACAATCTCACCAAAATTTTGTTTTAAATTAAAAGAAATGGAAATTAATAAAATAATACAACTTTAAAATAATAATAATAATGATAATGATAATAGAACTTTCAGCGACTAAAAAAATAAAAATAAAAATATGGACAAATGTTACCTTCCCTCACAACGGCTCCAAAATTTGATGTGTGATGTCACACGCACGTCAAATTAGAATTTATATGAAATAAATTATACTTTAAAAATATTAAAATTAATATAGTAGTGAAAATAAGGGTCGAACTCATAGAAATGGTCACAATAAATAAAAATATTTATTATTTTTCTAGTCATGTTTAAAAACTATTAAAATTATGAAAATTAAGATTGGGAGGATTTTGTAGACTAAATGAATTAAATCATAATTAAACTAACTAAATTGTTATGGAAATTGAATTAGATTGCAAACTATTGGACACAAACGTAGGAAACTTTAATAACTCCATCTTAACTTAGGAAACTGGTTAGATATTCATCAAGTCTTATTGACACCTAGTCATGCTGCTGCATGAGAACATCGTTCTTGTTCTTTTTGTTCTAATTTGTTCCTTCATTCCTAAGCAATAGAGCGCCCCAAGCTTCTTTTGTAGTAGTTGTGTCATCATCTAACATGTTATCATCAAGCGTTTTGAAGACCTGATTTCTGGCCTTTCTATTGAGCATTAACAAGTCCCAATCCTCTTTTTCCCTGAGAGACTTGGGTTTGTCCACTTCCCTTGATGCATCGAGTAGATCTGACATCTTTGGCACGTTTGGCCCATCTGTGATTATATCATGTATCCTTTCATCTATTAAGTCTAGATATGCTAGCATTTTCAGTTTACAGCGATTGAACTTGTCAAAAGAACAGATTGGTGGCTCGCCACTTTTAGGACACATGCGTAGCTTTGGAGGAGCCAATGCTTCACAAAATAAACTGTTAGTAACTTTTTTATAGATAATGCCAAAAGAAATGACCTTTTCTTTCCAAAAACAGTTAAGTCATGAAAGTTCTACTCTGATACCAATTGTAGTTCCTAGAGGTACAACCTAGAGAGGGATGAATTGGTTGTTTTAAATTTTTTTTTGGTCTAAGGTAGTAAAGTGTTTAACTAGCATGCACTAGTTGTTTTTGTAGACTACACGATCTTTTTTTACTGATATAGATAGGTACGACATTCTTTGTGAAAGATGAATGAGCGTTATAAGATGTAGTAGAGAGTTTTTCTTTCAAGGTTTGTCTCTTTACACTCTTTAAATTATTTCTAACAGTTCTAATAATCAAACCAAAGAAAAAAAGTAAGAGCACAAGATTTTATATTGGTTCCGATACTCGTTGTCAACTAATCAACAAGAGTTTATTCCAATTGTGATGTGACTTTGATCTTGAAACTTCGATCTTACATCCTAAAGCATTTATGGTCTTTCGCTTTCCATGTTTGTCTCAATCGTTTATCCAGAACCTTCTGTAGTAGCCTGCATCCAGGTGGTCCGTATTGGCATTCCAACAGCAGTCTACCGCTCTGCTGTACCCTCCCCTGGCCTATAACTCAGTATCCTAGTTTTTAACCTAAACAACTAACTACTAACATGTCCTACTCTAAACTTTGATACATAAATTTATATACCTTGGACCTCTTCCTTTCTTTTTTTCCTCGACTGCTTGAGTCCTCCCCTTCCCGAAGAGAACCAGGCTAAGGCATGTAATCCTTAGACTTATTGAGTTTGTAAACTCACCTGCAGTCGAGGCAAAGCTGCAAAAGATCTTAAACAAACATGTCCAAGCGGCAACTGAGGAGATATATGACTATCTCTCCAGACCTGACCTCGGAGAACATCAGCCATCCGGTGATGGTGGTGATGATGATAATACTCCACAGTATACTGATGATCAGCAGGATGATGATGAGATCATTGATGAAGTTGCAAAGGAAGGAGTGCAAATGCAGACGATAGTAGTTGAGTCCGCAGCAGTAGAGACTCCTGCAGCAGAAGAACTTGCAGATGAGCCTGCTAAAACAGAAACGTCTGCAGCTGAACAAGAGGCCCCCTATAATAGAGAATACAATAGAACCAATAGCTGAGGAACCTGTAGCACCAGTAACTACAGAAAAAGGTCAAGTTGAGTCCTCAGTAGATGAATATATAGCAGAAACACTAGTGATCATCGCTCTCGTAGCAGAGGAGGCACATGACTCAGCAACAGAAGAACCAGCAACTCAAAAAACCACGGAAGAACTCCCTAACGTAGAGGAAAAGGAGGACTTACCTGCAGATGAAGACACTCCACCTGTAGCAGAGGCAACCAACACAGCAGCTGAGATAAATGATATAGATGACTCCAATCAAGTTGCAGCTGAGCCACAGCAAGCACTCCATCTTGAGACATTCAACATATTGTGTTTACTTCACCATCCTCATTTAGATTAGCACAAACGGCAACAAATATACCCTCTGTAGTATTGGAACCTATGTATAGTGAGACCTCAGCAACCAAAGTGACACTAACCGCAATCAAAAATCTGAAGGAGGCTTTTGAAGAACATGAAATTCAGATCCTTTCTATTCAGCCACATGAACAAGGAGAAAGAATCCCTTCCTCACCCTAAAAAAACACTACACAATACAGACTGTGCCAGGTTGATCAAGAAGTCAACGGAATGCACTCATGGATCAGGACTACTTTTCACGATCTACTTGAAACTCTGGAGTCAATTGTAGTAAATTTAGCAAAAGAAAAGGAAATCAGAAAAAGCATCTGTAAGGTTTGAGTTTCAACCTAGAGGGAGGTGAATAGATTGTTTAAGACTTTAAAGGTCTTTTTATACGGAATAATGATATTGTGCAGACTGATATTGTGTGCAGACTACTCAAGTAGTCTGCAGATGATGTTGCAACCTCTAGTCTGCACTTAGTCTCTGTCACAGCCTTAATCTACATCTCATACTACAACCCTAGTCTGCACCCAGTCTCTGCTGCAACTCTCGTCTGCACTTAGATCTGATTCAGTTCATGCCTTGCCAAGTTGGTCCTTATTCGCAAGCTCATTCCTTCATCGTGAAGCCTTCAAGTTCTTTTGTTGCTTATCAATGCAATAGTTGTTCATCCAAAATCCTCTGTAGTAGTCTGCATTTGGTGGTCTGTACTATGTCTTTGCATCTGCTACTATCTGTACGCTGGCATCTAATATAGACTGCAACTGCCTACTTGACTTCTAGCCTAAACAACTTAACTACATTATAATTAATACATTTGAGGTTTGTTACATCAATTTGTATACAACTGGAGGGATTGCACATTCCTATCAGCATCTTTGACGACTTTGGAAACACACTGAGGAATTTGGCAGTAGGAGTTATTGACCAGATGAAACAAACAAAATCAATGAGTCTTCAACATCAAAGAATCAGCACCTCCAACTTTAACAAATTCAAAGGCCAACATACTTATAAAATTCAAACGCCATTCGCACTACTCTTGAAGCACTAACCTCCCCCCTCAATGCTAACAAAAAGGGGGAGAAACCATTTGAAGCAGAGCAGTGGAGGACTATGCCTATAGGTGAACAGCAGAGGACCCCTTCTAAGACTTAGGTGGAGAAGTCTTCTGCAGTAAAGAGGAAAAGTTCCTCAAAGCAACGAAGGGAGTAGTCTACTAAGAAGTCTAAACATCATAAGGAGAAATCCTATGAAGAACGCAGATGACACTTCAGAGATTCAGAGGAAAGGCATCGAAAGCGTAATAGAGAAACTGAGGAAGAATGAAGGCACAAGCGTAGTAGAGGCAAGGAGCACCAAAGGTAAACTTTAGATTGCTAATTTTTAATTATTTTGTTGTTAACAATGTAATTAAGTTGAACTTAGTTTCAACAAGATGTATTTAAATAGTTAAAAAATATAGAGCACTTGTTGTATTACATAGGAGTTTTTGTTAGTACCAATTTAGGAGGAGATTGATAGAAATATGCAATCCCTCCATTTGTATAGAAATTGATGTAACAAAAGTGAGATATATTAGTTATAATGTAGTTAGTGTGTTTAGGCTAGAAGTCAAGTAGGTAGTTGCAGTCTCGGTTAGATACCAGTGAGCAGACAGTTGTAGATGTATGGGCATTGTGCAAGCCATCAGATGCAGACTACTACAGAGGACTTTGGATGAACAACAATTGCATTGATAAGCAACAAAAGAACGTCAAAGTCTTCAGGATCTAAGGACTGAGCTTGCAGACAATGATCAACACAAAATGCATCAAAGTGGAGCAGTGGGTACAGACCAAAGTTACAGCAGAGACTGGGTGCAGACTAGGGTTGCAGTATGGGATGCAGATTAGGGTTGTGGCAGAGACTAAGTGTAAACTAAAGGTTACAGTAGACTGAGTAAAGTAGAGGATGGTTGCTAGTGGTTGGGTCAAAGGTTTGAAGTCTGTTAATCAAAGATTTGAGTTAAAGTATCAACGACACAAATTCTGGAAATAATTGACTGCCAGCATCAGGAACAAGATGGTGGGGAACACGAGTGGCAAAGTGTCATTCCAGGAACAGTGCATTGTCTTCTTAGGTTCATTCCTTGAGCCTTTAAAAGGAAACTATTGAGGCTTATTGAGTAGTGCTATTGAATAAGGATTGAAAGACAGAGAGTGCAAAGCAATAAAAAATTCAAAGATTTCTCAAGATAGCTAAATCGTGAAGACACAGTGAAGAGGATGTCACTAGTATGTAGAAGAACAAAGCTTGCAGCAGAGTCCAAAGTTTGGATATGTGTAAAGGATATAGGTTCTTTATCTTTTGTACAAGTTAGATAACTTATAAAAAGAAGTTTCTTTTAATCTCAAACAAAAAGATAGTGATACTCATCTCTTGGCTTAACTACACTGGTCACCAAGGGAAGACTGGATTAAGCTCTCGATTATCATTTGATATCGAGTGTCTGAACTAGTATAAATACTGTGTCTATTTATTGTCTTTACTGCATTGATTTTTAGAATTGTTAGTGACAAATCATCACAGCCAAATAGAGATAAACTCAAAAAGTTAGAACTCTCTACTGCAGATTACCAACTGTCATCTGCATACTATATGAGTAGTCTATATAGAACAGTGGTCTGTATAGAACCAATATTCCACATAAAAAGTTTGAATAAGTTTTGAAACAACCTATTCACCCCCTTTCTAGGTTGAAACTTGAACCTTACACCTTGTCTTTTTCTTTCCTTCCAAAGCTCTCTTTGCTATATTCCTTTTTGTTCCTCTATGCAGACGATTCCTGTGTTGGTCGTCTGCATTGTGCAAAAGTGCCCTAGCTTTCCACAGTTGTAACGGACCTCTTTTTTTACTTCTTTGATCTTTCTTGATATATTCTTCTTGAGATTTTTCTTCTTGAATAGCTTTTTGAACTTCTTACCATCAATGCAAGCTCTTCTGATATTGTCTATTCACTTGCAGTTAAGGTGTCACCAGTTACTTCTTCTATCATGGATCTCAAAATTTTTTCTTGAGTTTTGAAGTCCAGAGTTTTCTTTCTAGCCTCATCAACTTGTTTTTTCTACTCAACTTTCAGATTATAAGTATGCAGCACATCATATAGCTGTGCCAAAGATATCTTAGCAAGATCCCTAGACTACCTTATTGTTGTGGTTTTTGTCCCCCAGGTCTTATCAAGTGATCTCATAAACTTTAGGTTGACTTCTTTGTTGTTAGAAGTCTTTCCTAAAGTTTTGAGATTATTGATGAGTACTGATAGGTGTCGAATCCTCCAAAAATAATTACCCTCTCTAACTACTTGTGTATAGCGATGAGCGGGATCGTATCCACAGGAAATTGATTAGATTAACTTCATAATGAATGTAACAAGGGGGTTTTGTTTGAGATTGATTACTATGCTAATTGAGAAACAATTCAATGCAAGAGTATGAAATAACAAAGATGAGAATCAAAATGTGGAGAAAAGTTTAGTTGAAGATATTATCTCTATTTTGACTCAAGTATTGATCATAGATCCATGAATAGTTCATATGCTCAAGAATAAATTGGTATGGTTATTAACAACCTATCTCTCCTTAATGTCGACAATTAGGAAAAGCTCGTTAAGAATTTCTTTTATTGATGGACAACCCTAGAGAAGTTCTTAGGATTTAGTCTTTCAATAACATTAAGTTCTAAAGAGACTACCAATTCTAGCCAACAAACTCATGAAGCGCGATTTATTTAGACTACACATGTATTCCCTTAACAACAACAACAACATAATAGAACATTCAAACAATTACGGATTTAAAGGTTCTCAAAGTGCAATTGATGCTAATTACCACATCATTAGAATCATTCAAACGATTACGTATTTAAGGTTCTAAATGGTTCTACATAACTTTGAGAATCAAACAATACGTCTATTATTCAATACTTCAAAGCAATGATAACAAGAACACATGGAGAATACCTAGATATTCAAGAACAATGAAGTATACGAACTAATAGATCTCACTATACATAGAAGAGTCAAAATATGAGACAATCCTTCAACTAGAATTGAAGTTTAGTTACGCATTCTTGACAAATGAGGGGTTTGAGACCACCAAAACATGGATTTCCTCTTGATTTTCCTTCGACCTGCTGTATACTGTGTTGCTCTCTTGTTTTCGAAGCTAAAAATTACCCTCAACCGTTTCCAGAGCTGGTTGAAAATTGCCCTCAGTCATTTCCAGAGCTTGCTGAAAAATACCCTCAGCCGTTTCCAGAGCTCTCTTGTTTTGAAGCTCAAAATTACTCTCAGCTGCCTCCACGGCTCTCCTTCTCTCCTCCCGCTGAAAATGCCCTCAAGTGTTTTTTATATGGGGAATCTAGGTTACAAGGGTATAAAAGAAAATGTTCAAAAATTCTGCACATGTGGACTTTAGCTGTCGCGGCTTTGGGATGGAAAACTTCTCCTTTTGTACTTTTTAGCTCCTTTTGTCTCTAATCTTCATTTGACATCCTTTAAGACAAAATGTAGATAAAATCAATCAAGTATGCTTCAATTTATCTCAAAGAATGGGGAAGAATACATAAATAATATGAACATTTTCCCCCACACTTACTTTTTGCACGTCCTTGAGCAAAATGAAAACTAAGCAAATCTTCTTCACTCTCTTCCCAATGATATTCAATGGTCATACATGCATGAATCGAAAACCAATCAAATACTTTAACTCTATTGTATTCGGAGGTCAACTGTTACTTACTAAACATGAGTAAAAAAGTTAAAATGATGGTCTTATTCAAAAGTAACCATATGGAAGTTTAGTAGACTTTCTCACATAGCTTTCTCAATTCTCTCAAGTGTTTAAGGGTCATGTGTTTCACTCCAGGGCTTACAATGAAATTGTATTTCCATATGCTTACTTATACACTAATATCTCCATTACTTAGAAATATATACAAACATGAATCAAAAGGTTCTATACCGCGGATGAATTGAGACATTCAAGGAGCAAGGTTTAAACTAGGGTTTGGTAATGGCAATGGTTCAGAGAAAGGTTGAAGAGGTATTGAAGTTGGAATCTAAGAACTAATAGAGTATTGAGATAGTACCAAAGACTTCAATAAATATTAACAAGGTATTACATACCTCAAATGCTGAATTTTTTTTTCATGAGAAGCAGAGGTTTTTTTTTCTTTTTTCAAAGATAACAACCACTTCATCCCATTGCACTCCAATTCTTATACACAATCAAAATTTCTAACAAGGATACCCCCATACTCATTCCAGACATTTATTTTTCATGAAACTCATCAAGAATATCTTAATACTCTACTAATCCTTAGATAGGTAGATAATGAGGAAGAAATATATCATTTAGAAGCTCAAGGTTCTTTGAGTAGCTCAAGAAATTAAGTGGGAGAATTGTGAATCATGTTGGCAGTGGTGGTTCATCCTAAATCCTTTATCATCATGAATGCATAAAATCAATGTAACCTCGAAATGGTTCAAAGAAAGTTCTAGCAATACAAGATCATGTAAGAACATCACTCTTCAAGGAAGAAAAAGTTTGGCATAGATGTTTCAATCTGAAATCGGCTCAAAAACTCCCAAGGTTAGATTGTGTCTACTAAACTTACGTGTAGTACTTCCAAACTCAACCATCAGAATTAATAAAAACTCATGTAGCACGTTATGTTAACAACCATATATGTATCTTTTCATACTTAACCGGGTCAAATTCATGGCATGTATGATCTCATTTATTCCATTGAGTTGAAAATTTTGCTAGTTCTCATGAGGTCAAATCTCCACCACACTTGAATCATGCATTGTCCTCAATGTATCAAATGAAAGACTTGTAAAAATAAAAAGAGAACCATACTGAGAAAATGAGTAAACTCTCGTGAGAGGTGAGAAAAATGAAAATTTCCTTGAAATTGGAGTTTGGGTTGTCTCCCAAAAAGCGTCTTTGTTTTACGTCTTTGGCTAGACATAGTTATGCTTCAGACAACATATTTTAGGACTTCCAAAAGTATTTCTTCCATGTAGTCCACCTGTAAGTCTTCATAGAAAGGTTTAAGACGATGACCATTTAAAAATTTTACCCGTGGTCTCGCTTTTGATTTCTACTGCACCATGAGGAAAAATGTTAGTAACAATAAAAGGTTCAATCCACCAAGAGCGAAGCTTACCAGGAAATAACTTTAATCTAGCATGAAAATGAAGAAATTTATGCCCCATGGAGAAAGTCTTTCTTGAACTCATCTTGTCATGAAAAGCCTTGGTTTTCTCCTTGTAAACTCGCGAACTCTCATAAGCATCATTGAGAATTTCCTCTAACTCTTGGAATTGCAACTTTCTATGTATCCCCGCATCATCCATGCTCATATTGAAATGTTTTATAGCCCAAAATGCTTTATGTTCTAACTTAACAGGAAGATGGCAAGCCTTACTAAACACCAAACGGAAAGGAGACTTACCTATAGGAGTTTTATAAACTGTGCGATAAGCCCAAAGTGCATCATCAAGACTAGGACTCCAATCTTTTCAATTTGGGTTGACAGTTTTTTCAAGTATCGACTTAATTTCTCTATTATATACCTCAGCTTGTCCACTGGTTTGCGGGTGGTAAGGTGTGGAAACTCGGTGAGTGACATGATATTTTGCAAACAAGTGGGAAGAATAATATCAAGTGGGAAGAATACATAAATAATATGAACATTATGCACCCTATCAAGTACATTAAAACTCTCATAGAAGTTAGTCAAGTTTTTATCTGATCTCATTGAGACCCAATCGTACAGCTGTATCAGGATATCCTTCTTATTTTCTCTGATTTCATTTGTTTCTTTATTTTAGAGCAGTAGAGCGTTCCATACTTCATTTGCAATGGTTGTATGAACCACTATCTCAAACATATCATCATCAAGAGTTTTTGAATATTTGATTTCTTACCCTTCTGTCCACCAACACTAAATCACAGTCTTCTTTTATCCAGAGGGACTTGGGGTTATCTACTTTGCTGGATGCATCAACTGGATCTGACATTTTTGGCATATATGGTCCATCTGTGATGATGCCACATATTTTTTCATCTATCGATTCCAGATGTGCAATCATTCTTAGCCTCCAATGATTGAATTTGTCAAACTAGCATATTGGTGACTCTCCACTGTTAGGGCATTTGGTTAGCTTTGGATGAGTCATATTTTCTTCACAAAATAAATTATTAGTAATTTCTTTGTAGAAATAAATCAAAAGAAATGATCTTTTCTTTCCAAAATAGTGAAATCTAGAAAGTCAGGCTCTGATACAATTGTTAGTTCCACAGGTACAACCTAGACATGGATGAATAGGTTGTTTTAAAATTTTCAGTGTAGTGCAACAGAATATTTAATAAAAATACACTGTTAATCCTTGTAGATTGCAGAACGTGTCGGTTGGAGAGACTTATGTTTTGAAACCTTGTCTCTTTATGCTGTTCAAATTATTTCTAATAATTCTAATATGCAAAATAAAGTAATGCAAGACAAGCACACTTGAACCTACACCCTTGCACAGATCTTTCACTGGACTCTCATGCAGCTTTATTCTTCAATACAAACTAGCAAACTCCTTTTTTTTTCCTCTATCTCACTTGAACCTTTGAATTATGATTTCTCATATGTTCTTATACCTTCAATCGTTCATTAATAGCCTTATTCCTTGAGCTCTTTGATCCTCTTTTATAGGTTGAGGGAATGAACCCGTGACTGTACTTGATCTAATATTAACAGTCTGTTTGTTAGCAACGCACGTGACCCCTTCACTGATGTTGACAGATCAGCTTCATTCTGATCCTCGTATAGTTTCTCCATATCTCAAATTTTTAATTTGATCAATCCTTTCATCATTGTCCACCTAGGAAACCATCTTTGCTGCACTCAGTCTGATGCAACCTAGTGTGCACTCAGTACCGTTGAGACCTCGTCTACATTCAATCACTGCTGCAATTTTTATGCACTCAGCACTGCTATAACCTTTTCTGTATTGTTGTGTTGATCCTTGTCAGTAAGATATCATGAAGCATTTGTAGGACTTTTGCTGTCCATATATGTCGTAGTTGTTTTTCTTAAATTCTTTATAGTAATTTGAATCCGATGGCCCACAATGCTTTCTATCTGTGGTTGTTTGCTCTTCGTCATCTAACCTATACTGCAGATTACTAATTAATTCCCAGCCTTATCACACTAACGATATCATTACTAAGTACTTTTAAATTTTGTTCATCAATTTCTATAAAATTGGAAGGATTTCATATTCCTATCACATACTAATATACCTGAGAAGGGGTGATAATTTTGTAAAAATCAAATTATTTTTAGATTTTGGCTAACCCAATTTAATTGGGTTTTCTCAAAATCAAAAATCGAAACAGAACCAAATTATATCGGTTTCGGTTAACCGAAAATTGATTAGGTTTTGGTTTTTTACCGATTTTTCAAAGAATTAAAAAAATGGCATTCTTTTAATGGTAAAAAAATATTTAAAAAAAAGTTTCAAAAGATAAAATTCAAAAGTGAGTTATAAATACATTATCTTGACAATAATAGAATTTTTAGTCTACTAAATAAACAATTTTGTTAAATAAAACAATATAGAAAAATATATAAGATGAATAATAAAAAATAAAATAAGTAAAAAATTATAATTTTGGTTGATTCGGTTAACAAATTATTCGATTTTTTCGTAATTCACTAACCGATACCTAAACCAAATTAATGCTAAAAACTGAAACCGAATATCCAATCAATCAAATACTTAAACCGAACTAAATGCAATATTACGGTTCAGTTTGGCTCTGTTCGGTATTTCAATTAACGGTTTTTTTCTCACCCTTAGGTCTTACCTAAGAGTATATTTGTGTGCATTGAAATCTGTACCACGTAGTCATGAGTCGTGACTTACATAAAATAATGTGACTATAACTAGTTGGTGTTGTTGAATGGTGCTATGTGATGTATGTTTTGAGTATTATTGACGAGTCAAGTCACAATATGAGTTGGTCGTTATTGTCTATTTGGTTTGGAGTTGGTGGGGGTAAGAAGAGTTGGTTGTGGTTCGTGTCAGCTGGTTTTGATAACTGTACAGTAATTCTGTTTTGTGTTTATAAACAACTGTTTATGTTCTATTTGGTTGATGTATCGATTTCACTGTGCTAGAATACATATATCTAAACGATCGTTTCTTTTCTTTTTTTTTCATAAAAACCCCTGTGAAGGGGACCGACATATAGTAATCCTCTCTTGCTCTAGTTTATTTAAGACCTTTTCACATGTGAATGAGTATATCAAGCTATCTTTCTATTAATTCATGTTTGATAGGTTCCTTGATTGATTCAATTTTTTTATTTTAGGTATTTATGCTATCAAGAAATATAGGATAGATGATTAGTTTAATCATTGCAGTTGACTTGATAATTAAAATACTAGAGAAGGTGATTAAAGATATCCCTTCATTACAACCAAACCATTTATATACAAAATCTATATTAATTCATTATTCTTAATTTTAATGATTAATCCTAGGCTGAAGATTGAAATGTTGGCCAAAGGAGATGTGCTGTCTTGGTTCCTGAAAGAGGGAAGATTTTGGGTGCTACCTTGAGAAGAAGAATCCATGCTTCAATGATCTGTTATGTCTCACAGGAATATGCTTTTAGGCTGCACAGAAATCAGACTCGAAAGACAAAGCTAGTAGTTGAGATCATCTGGAGTGCTGCTGTTGGTGCAAGTTTATTTTCTTCATATTAATTCATTATGCAGCTTTATTTACTCCAAAGGTTAGCGGTGGAGGGTGGTAATCAAGTCCGGTCAACCTGTTGAGGAATAGCGTGACCTTAGGAATTATTAAAGATTGTCTTAATCTAGTTAACTTTTTTTTTTTTTTTTCAGATTTTATATGTTTTTGGCTATCTGGAGATGTTAGTGTAGCCGGACATCATATAACATGTTATATTTATGAGAGCTACCTACCTGGGTCTTGGCAAGAAACCTTTTCGGAATCAGTTGCAAGGGCCTATATCAATGACAAAGAACAACGAAATGATAATGAACAATTCAAAACATACACAAATAAACCCAGTCAAATAGGCCAATAAAGAGTCCAAACATTGCCACCTGCCAACAGTAAAATCTCCAAACCAAGATAAGAACTCCCTACCGAAAAGAGAAGGAGCCCAATTGGTCGAACAAAAGGATAAAGATAAAAAGATAAAATAAGAAAAGGACCGAAGGTGAAAAAAATAAATAAATGAAAAGCTGATGCCCGCTGCTCCATCGCTCCAATTCGTGTAGGCGAATCGCTGGGCTCGGTAATTCAATTTCCCGATCGTTGAGTACTCGACGGAAATGACTCTAAATGTTATCACTCGACTCGATCGGTATTTTCTTAACTCAGTGATTCTGAATTTCGATTTTGTTATTTTATGAGTGATTGTGGTCAACTCGTGTGACGATTTCAGTGTTTTGTGGATCGAGATAGGGGATCAAAGGGATCGCTGATGATGATGATATTGATTGTGTGTACTTATGGATCTGATCTCTGTGTATAGATATCGGATAGTATAATCAGTAATTATAAGTATTCGATGATGAACATACCTCGTAATTAGGGGATCATCCCCATCCCACATAGTAAACCGCTCAACCAAGTTCTTCAAGAAGAAAATAGGTCAAGGGATCAAATGCGAAACTATTTTGTGGTGGTGAGCCCGTCACCGAAAATTGGTTTAAAAGGTGCTCTGGGTTTACGGGTCATTCGGTTGACCAAAGAGAAATCCTTTGGGATTTTCTTTTACGTCGTAACTGAGGTGTCTAGGGTTAAATTATATTCCGCAGCAAAAATTACATCCAAGCACTTAGGGGATACTGCATACCAAGCTTGTATCAAGGATTAATCATCTAGGATAATCCTATACAAAAAGCAAGTACACACCAACCTATACCACGCAATTAGCTGTTAGAATAAAAAAAAAAAGAAGCCAGTTTACAAGTTTATATGACAGTTTACAAAAGACACAAGGAATCAGATTGACATCCATGCTTCATTCCAGGTTGAGCCTCCAGCTCAACTGGATCCTCCAATCCTGAGCTGTAAGGGCCATATTTGTCATCAAGAGAGCTTCATCCATTGCAACCCTTTGCATATAGCCCATCATAGCATGAATTGTTGGCTTCTCATCCGTGAAGCTTGCTGCATTTCTAGTCATCCAGATTATGTACACAAGGGTACAGAACAAGACCCTTGTTAATATTGCTTTATACCTCTTCCCTTTAATCTTTCTGGCCATCATTAGCATCACAACTTGCTGCAGGAGGACTGATTCCACAATTCGGTACCCATTCTTTCAGTAAAGGACTGAGGAATACACAATAGAAAAATAGGTGATCATGTGTCTCCGTTTCTCTAGTACAAAATACACACAGAGATGGTGCCAGTAATCCCATTGCAGCTAGTCTATCTTGAGTACCAAGCTTTTTCTTCACTGCTAACCATGAGATAGAGGTATGTATTGGCACATATCCTTTACCCCATATCAGTTCTTGCCATTTCACCTTGATACCTCTAGGTCTGATCAGTTGCCATGCCCTTGATTATGATTATTCTCCATTGCTTGATCCTTTCCATAGGCAATAGTCTGGTCCATCCCTTGCTAATGGGATGCGGGTTCCATGTAAGGAGGGAGGTAGTGATAGCTGGAAACTTTCAGCTATCATCAGATAGGAAGGCAACAAGCTTAGTTTGCTCAGGAATTCTGCTGTAAATGCTGGCATTAGGGGCTGAGAGGTGCAAGGGGCTTTTCTCAGACCAGAAGTCATACCAGAAGTTTATAGATTGGTCATCCCCTATTCTCCATTCCATCTGCTCTTGAGCTAGTCCTCTCATCTGTAGTATTTTTCTCCATCTCCATGAGCATCCAGCTGGTACAGCCCAGAAGTTCTGCTCACCAATCAGATTAGTTCTAACTCATGATGACCACAAGGTTTCCTTATCAACAATGAGATATCATATGTGCTTAAGCACAAGAGTCCTGTTCCATTGCTGTAGGTTTCTAAGTCCCAGTCCGCCCTCACTCAGTGGCAGGCATACATGTCTCTAAGCTACCTTCGATCCACCAGCCTGCAAATTAGGCTCTATCCACAAGAACCTCATACATATTATGTTCAGCTCAGTGAGGGCAGTCTTTGGCAAAATGAACACACGACACCAGTAAACATGAATAGCCAGCAGAACTGATTTAACCAAAAGAAGCCTTCCTGCTGCTGAAAGGCATCTAGTTGCACAACTTTTTGCTCTTTTGGTAACCTATCAATCAACTCTTTACCATCCTTGAGTCTCAATCTGGTTGCTATCATAGTCACCCCTTGATATCTAGCAGGTAACTCCATAGTAACAAAATTCGGATACGGACGTAATTCGGTAAATATAAATTACGGAAGAAAAATGGATTGAGAAAAAAACGTAATGATAAATTCAGCATTAGAACGGTACGATGATTAAAATGGGTTAGAAACGAGAAAACGGAGGAGTCGATGTTCTTGAGAATCCCTATTTTTTGTGTCAAGATTTCAAGATAGTTGGTTACAATTAAAAAAAAAATTGGATTTTATCCGAATTTTAGAAAAAATCCGGGAAAAATGCGAATTATACGTAAATTATACGAAAAATATGAATTATGCACAAATTTTATGAAAAATACGGTTTTAGTTTGGGTAACGAAAAATCTGTAGATTTTTCGTAAAATACGCAAATTATTTGCGGATTTTGTTGCAATGGGTAACTCCCCTTTCTTGAAGACCCATACTCAGCCTTCATATTCACTCTTGTTGGGATTTGGTCCAAGTCCAGACCAAGAAGAGAAGCATCAACCCCTTTTTTAATAACACCAGACTCCTCATTTCCTTCTGAAACAAGAAGGATATCATCTGCAAAAAAGAGATGATTTAGGGGAACCTTCTTGCACCTCCAGTGATGTTCAAAGCCAGGCTGTGTTGCCTTATCCCTCGATATGCCAGAGAAAATTTCCATTGCCATGATTAACCAATAAGGTTTATCCATGGATTCCCCCCTTGTGAGTCCCCTTTGTAAGGCCTCTCGAACTACGAAAGTATCCATGGATTCCCCATTAATGTTAATGGAGAATTACGCTGATGTGAGTGCTGCATTGATCCAAGACACCATCTTTTGGGGGTACATCAAATGCTTGTAACGCTTTAGTTAAGAAAGACCAGTCCAGTGTGTCATACGTCTTTTGTATATCAACTTCAACAGCAATTCGAGGGAGATAGGTTTTCAAATGATATGCTCTCATAATTTCCTGGGCCAGAAGGATGTTATCAGAGATGTTTCTGCCCTTTACAAAGGAACCTTTGACTGCTGCTTATGATCCTATGTAGCCCTGCACGTAACCTGTCAGCAATAAGCTTTGAGATTCACTTGTATATAGTGTTGCAACATGCTATAGGTCTGAAATTGGTGATTTTCGTGGATAGGATTATCCACCTTTGAGGCTAATGCTATAATGGTTGCATTGGCTTCCTTGAGCATCTTCCTATGTCTAAAAAAATTCCTCGATGGCTCTGATCACATCTTCTTTAACTATATCCCAATTCCTCACATAGAATTCAGCAGTGAACCCATCTGGACCTGGAGATTTATTCCTTGCCATGGCAAACATCACTCCCTTAATCTCTTCAGATTTCATCATCTGCCTCTCCTCCTCTGAATATTTCTTCATTACATATGGTTCCACGTCATAATCTGCAGCAAGATCGTCCTCATCCTTCATAAAGTTCTGAAATTGATCCACAATGTAGTTTTGGGTATTTTCTTTGCCTTGGCACCAGCTGGTTTGTGTGATCTAACAGAGCTGATATCTCTTCCTATTCTCCCTCGCCTTAACATAGTGATGAAAGATTCTGGTATTGTCATCCCCCTCCTTTATCCATTGTACTCTTGATTTCTTCTTGAGCAGGGCCTCCTCTTTTGATCTCATGTCAAAAAATGCAGCCACAGTTTGGCTTTCCTACTTGGCTGTTCCTGATCAAAGGGATTTCTAGCAAATTCCTTTGCAGCTTCTCCATTACAGACCTCAGGCACTTGACTCTCTCAGAAATAGCACTGAAGTGCCTCTTGCTGAATTCTTTGAGACTCTTTTTTACATTCTTCAACTTCATTGCTAGTCTGAACATACAACACCCTTTAATCTAAATGTTCCATGCTGTTCTGACTACCTCTTCATACTGCGGATGATCACTCCAGAAGTGGTAATATCTAAAGGGAGATCTGATGCTATCATATTCCTGTATCATTACACTCACAGGCGAATGATCTGAGATTCCAGCCGGAGGAAATTCTGCCTCAGATGCATTATTTTCAACCATCCACCGATTATTGCAAAGGACCCTATCGATTTTCTTGTAGCATGCTTTCTCACCCTGCAAATGATTTGACCATGTATATGTGCAGCCTTTATACCTTAAGTCTTCAAGGCCTGCATTCATAAGACGATCCCTTAGCTCATCCAAAAGAAGGATACCATTTCTTAGTGCTTCCTGATCTGTCAGACACATCCAAAATTGCATCAAAATCACCAAGTGCCACCCAAGGGATACCAGAACAAATGCTGCTCTTCTGCTCTAAGTCTCTCCAAAAGGGTCTTCTCTTAACAAAAGTGGGTGCACCATAGATGAAAGATACCATGAACTCCCTGCCCTCTTCTCCATATCTGACCCTTCCATGCACAGCCTAATCATTCATATGTACCACATCAAAAGACATAGCTCTAGGGTCCCAACAGACCCATATTCGACCTTTGTCAGACCAATCATTGTTTCCATGGACTCTCCACTTAGGAAGCATAGTCTGGAGTACATTATGGTGGTCTTGTTCCTTAATCTTGGTGTCCAAGATTGCAAAAAGCTTCATTTTCCTAGCTAAGATAAGACTAGTTACCTCTTCTTTCTTTATTGTGTGGCCTAGGCCTCTTATGTTCCAACAACCTATATTCATTATTAAGGTTGGGTGGGAGTGGCTATCTTCTCCTAGTTCTAGGAGCTAAGTCTAAAGTACCAGAGAGTTCTGGGTCTCCTTTCTGCTTCTGGGGCTCCTTCTTGAAAGATTCTTCCTTTGGAGGGTTCTTCTTAGGCTTAGTTACCTTAGCCTGCAACTCTTAGGTGGGGATCTCAGCCGGTACCTTATCCAGACCTGGAGCGAGTTCTAAAACCCGACCAAAGCTTTCCTGTGTTTCTGGAACAATTTGAGTACTAGGAGTAGACATGATCACCATCCCAGGCCTTGAAGACATATCTTCTTGGCTGGAGTCCTGCTGTTCATCATCCTCTGAATCTTCAGAGTCTAAGGATGTATCAGCATCCTCTTCAAGTTGACCTAAATGCTGATTCACTTTTGTAGGGGGGTTACTCCTGTCTGCCTCGTAACTGAGGTGAATGTGAAATACTAAACCGATCTAGTCAGTTAACCTGGCTATGACATAAATATTTACTCCCTCCATCCAATGGAAAATGCAAACACTGCACGGATCATGCTTTTATGTATGTGTTGAGTTTTTGATAATTTTTCGAAAATATCTCTACTTTTTACGTGGATAGTGGGGTTTATTGTATCCATTATGAAAAGAGTTAGATGTGGTTAATGTAGCAGTGATGAGATAGTTTGGAGCTTTTTGGTGGGGAAGGTTTCCATGAAGAAAATATTAAAGCATTTCTAATGGTTACTGCTATTTCGACAAGGTTTCCAAGGAGTTGCTTATCCTTGTAGTTTTTAGTAGCGTCTTATGTATTTATTATATTCTCTGAATTTGTAGCTCTGTCATGTTTTGCCAGCTTCTGCATTATATGAACTTTATCTGCGTGCTCTTATCTGATGCGGCAAATTAACTTCTAGTGCTTATGGTTCAAGACTCCATCGTGGATGCTTTTCCAATGAACTCGGAGCCTTTATCCGTTTCTTGGAGTATGACCTTCAGTTTGTTGTTATTGCAGTGCATTTGGGTAACCAATTGATGTTTGTGATTGCCTAGTGGTCTTCTGAGCTGATGAATTCAACTATCTCAACCCCATCTTCGAAGTTTAACTCCTTTGAGTATGTGAACTCAGGAAGTGCTGGTGCGTTTTGTAAACTTGAGCTAGATGCCAATGATCCTCACACCACAGAGTTAGTAAATGTGTCCTGGAACCAGGATTATAGTTGTTTCGCCGCTGTTACAAACCATGGTTTTCGCATTTATAATTGTGAGCCCTTCAGAGAAACTTGGAGAAGGGATCTGAAAGGGGGTTATGGAACTGTTGAGATGCTTTTTCGTTGCAATGTATTTGCATTGGTTGGTGGTGCTACTGATTCCCCATACTCCAACAACAAAGTTGTGATCTGGGATGATCAACAGGGTCGATCCATTGGAGAATTTTCATTCAGATCTGAGGTTCGTGCTGTTAAGTTGAGGAAAGATCGCCTAGTAGTTGTTTTGGAGCACAAGATCTTTGTTTACAACTTTCTAGACCTTAAGTTACTGCATCAGATTGAAACTGTGTCAAACCCCAGAGGTCTTTGCTGCCTTTCACACAGTGTGAATACATCTGTGTTGGTGTGCCCTGGACGTCGAAGAGGAGAAGTTCGAGTTGAGCATTTTGGGCTTAGTTTAACGAAAATAATCCAAGCCCACGAGTCTCACCTTGGATGCTTTTCATTGACCCTTGATGGGCTACTTCTTGCTACGGCTAGTACGAAGGGAACTCTGATCAGAATTTTCAATACGATGGATGGAACTTGCTTGCAAGAGGTATTATAATTTATTCAACGTATCATGTAAACATGTGCACGTTTGCCTTCTGTAGTGTGTGTTTTGTTTTGTTAGACTACACGAGCATGTCGGAATAAAGAACTTGGATGTATTGTGTATTAAGGAATTTTTCTATTTATATTCTTCTATGTGAATCTATGACTTGACCGGGGCACTGCTAGAGCTCATCTAGTTTTTCTTGTCATTTTTGCTTTGTAAATATTCTTACTAGCTGCCTGTGATTTCATGGGAAGCTTACGCTCATGTTTTATTGGTGCCCCACCGCTTTATACTTGTCATTGCTTAGAAAAAGGGGTGAAGACACAAGACCTTCTTGGCAACCTGTAAGTTATATATTGGCCACGTGTAATGAATTAGGTAAAGTTGATTTACTTAATGTATTTGTCCAATAGGTAAAGCCGATGTATAAGAACAAAATTTTTTAATGTGTGTTCAAAATATCTCTGCTTTGCTCATGCTTTTTTATCTGTTGTGGTTATTCTTAGTTCCTTGAATTAGTTTCTTCTGATATGGAGTTCTTTTTTCTATGCAAGGTTCGTAGAGGAACTGATAAGGCTAATGTATGTGGCATTGCATTCTCGCTGAATGCTCAGTGGTTGGCTGTTTCAAGTGACAAAGGCACCATTCACATTTTTAGTCTCAGAGTTCGTATAGGCGGGGAGGATGCATCAGTTGACTCTGTTTCTTCCCAGGATACAGCATTGTCTCATGGCAGCTCTTCAAGTTCTCTTGAACCACTGATTGGGGCTGATGCTGGTGCTAATCCTAGTTTATCTTTATCTTTTATGAAAGGTAGGTACATTTGGTCTCACATCAATGATCTATTGGTCCTACCTCTTTTATATTACATATTCGGTCCTTCAGTCCAATAAGTGATCAGTATTTGTTGAATTTATATCTTTGTTAGTCTATCGAATGTGAAGAGGAATTCGCCAACTGACTTGTTGCATGAAACTTAACCAATTACTAGATTATGGCACAAATGCAAAGGGGACAGAGTTCTTGATTGTTTAATAAGACGGACATATACTAGCCCTTTTGTATATTTTTCCAATGAAGGGCTTTAAAGAAGTGACTTGCCCAAAGTGTAGCTGAGACAGTAATCCTCAGTTTGGCTCGTGTAGGGACTAAAATCTGAAACAAATAAATTAGAGATCTAGATCGGTGCATGTAGTGACTAAATAACATAGAGATGACCTGGTGGGTAAGAGTTGTCCCGATCGAAGAGAAAACAACGAATGAAAGTTTGATTGTGTTAAAACCATTGGCTGCTAGATCATATGTACCTCTGGTAGGTGATTTACATAGAAGGATACAGAAGGATACTAAGGGAAATTGAGTAAAACATGGTAGAGATGAAAAAGGAAGGATATGAATATGTTGCAAGTCAAAATTGACGAGGATTTATTTTGCTGAGCCACCTGGATGGACAAGATCTTCTGCAAACAAAATATTGTCAATGCATTGTTCTCATCTAACAGACTTAAAACTACTAATCAGTATGAATACATGAAAGAAATTGGTACTGTGACAGTGTGACTGAAAGCATCAAGAACCACATGAAAACCATCGAAGTTTTGTCAAGATTATCTTTCTTAATCTGAGGATCGTCTTGAAATATTTGAACTAGATATAGATCAGAGGATATAGATAAACCTAGAGGATTGGCAAGTCTTTGACTTATGCTGCATGCATAAGCGAAAACTGCATTTATCGGAAGTCGGAACACCCAAAATCATTGAAGGTAAATGGAGAGGAAATGGGCAAAAAAGACTTTTGAGCAGTGGCGTGATGGCTGGATCGGCTCTGTTGTATAAGCGGTAGCGAGCTTTCTGACTTTAGTCGGCTTCTCTTCCAACAGTCTCTGTTCGACTGTTTCTGATCTTATATCCTGCTCCTTCTTTCTTTTCGTCTTGCTGTCACGGATTCCAAGAATCTCGGCCCTTGGATCTGCTCCCCTGATGTTTAGCAAAAAGCTTTTTGTGCTTAGGTGAGAATGTGTGTTGTTGGTAGAAACTGACTGGCTATTGTCTGGCTTTTTCTCATCAGCTTTTTGTTGGATGTTTTGCAGGAATGCTGCCAAAGTATTTTCAGTCAGAGTGGTCATTTGCTCGGTTCCACTTGCCGGATAACACTCGATTCATTGTCGCATTTGGCTCGCATAATACTGTCAACATTGTTGGATTGGATGGAAGGTATGCTAATTAGATACTTGGTCTCATTCTCTATCTGCAGATATTAACTTAACAAGCTCCTGGTAGCTCTTTTATCTTTGATTAGTGGTTGCATCGAAATATTATTAGGATGCATACTGATGTTAGTATTATGCATGAGATAGTAAAGAACGTTTTCACTAAAAGCATACACCAATTTACCATATCTTCATCCATAATTGCAAAAAGCATACACCAATTTGTGTGTGCCCTATCTAACCCGATGGTGCTGTTGGGTCGATTGTCACCGAAGCTATACCCCATTTGATGGCTAGTTTGCAAGCATTTCCTCCTTGCTTCGAGTATAGTTAGCTGCAATTGAATTTTAAATATCATCATCATTGGATTGAATTTGGTTTTAACTTTTATAATTTCATCAGTGATCATTCTCATCTAGTTGAAGTATTTCTCTTAAACGCTTAGCCCTTGCAGACAATTCAGAGGCAACTAAAATAGGCAGATGGTTTTGTTGGAGCTTCTGTTCCTTGTTGAGGCTTGTTAACTAGTACTTGGGATAAAATGATTCTTATTTGGTGCTACTCTTCAGAATCTTCACTTCTGAATAGCTTTTCCCTGTGCCTGCTTTTAACTAAGAAGACACCATCACTATATAGTTCCTCGAGCACGAAGTAGATTTCCAATTGACTATTGTAGTTTCTTCAGTCATTTTCTTGTATTGTTATGGTCTTCAAGTCAGCTCCAACCGGGCATCGTTTGTGACTACTTAGTGCCCTTTTTCCTATCAAATAATTTTGTTTCTTCATTTTATAGTTTCTACAGATGCAGCTTTGATCCTGTGAACGGAGGAGAGATGTCTCAGGTTGAATATGTTCGCTTTCTCAAGGCCTAATGGCAGATTTGGATAATATTCCATGTGTTAGAGAAATCGCCAACACCTGCTTCAGTTTAATGGAGCTTTGTAAATGCATGCAGTTTGCCATCGATGTAGATGCTATGTATTTATCTTGAATGTCAATAGTTCTAAAGCGCCGTATTTGATTGTTAGAATTTCAAGAAGATGACTGAGCTGGACCTCGCGGAAGGGTGAAGAAATCATCGACAACCAAGTTAAGTCCAGTTACAACTTACAATAGCACTCTCTGTTGGTGGTTTGCTTGTAATTTTGGTTTATTCCTCCCTGAGAATGGGGATTCTAGACTATCGTGAATACAGATTTGGATGTTTTTCTGTCATGTTTCGTCCCTAGTTTCAAGAGGGAGCAATTTAAAACCTGTGCTTTGATACCCCTTTTACTCAAATAAGCTACTATCTTGAAGGCACACAATACGTGTCCAAGTGCTTGACGTCTTGGGGAGACCAATTCACCCCAAAATCATAGAGCTCTGTCCTCTAAACCATGAAAGTGTACCAACAAACTACTCAAATACACTGCACTCCGACTATTCCCTGTACAGAAAGATTCTACTTGGTTGTTTTTGGTTTTACAGGTGCTCCCAAACGTTTCTTAACTGTTGATCTCATTATGCCAAAGGTTCATCTCAATACTTCGAAGTCTTCGATAGGTGGTGTTGCTAAATGATCGTTCTGAAAAAGGTCGACCTGGCGTGCCGTCCCCTGTCAAAAAATAGTCTTCCTTTCGTCATTCAGTTATGACAAGAGTACTTGTGAGCATCCACAACAATGCTCATTTTTACAGTTTTTGGCCGTGTAGAACTCCTGTTTTGGAAGCTCTCATGTAAAATCAGGATACAATGGTGTAAGAAATCCCCATCCAAATTTGGAGAGTCAAACTTGAACTCTTCTGTACAGTTTCATGTTGAAAGGCTCTATATTCATTTCTTTTGTTTCATTTTTGATGTGTGAGCCTGTGAGGCGATGCTTCATGGGGAAAAGTGAAAAAAGAGCTGATTTTTTGGGAAAAATGTGGTGTTGAAGGGAAAAAGAAAATGGATGAAAATCTAATTGGAGGGGCATCATTGAGGACTTCAAACCCCAAAATCATTGAGACCCTCAATTATAAATTATAAACTCATTTAATGAAGTTTGAGGTGAGCCAACCATTGCGGATGCTGTCATGTACTATTATTTAAGCTAGTCTTCTCTTTATCATGATATATGTACCATGATAAAGATAGAAACAACGTAGAACAAGCTGTATTGGTATTATATGCACTTACTGTCACCTGATAATCGTCGTTGAACAAAATTTTGTTGAAACAGGTCATTATTCATTCCTTCTTTCATCCGAGTCATAATCATTCTCCATGCTAAGTCCCGTCTCCGATCCAAGATAATTCTTCTTTGGCAGTCACAAGATTAGATTGATACAGGTTGAGGGGCAAGGCTGTCGTGCATGAAGCCTTCGAGTGATCCATGTATCATCCCAAGCAAGACATGATAATCAGATGCACTTCACATATTACTTGGATTGCTAAGTACTGAACTCCAGACTGGGCTAATTTTTTTCAGCTAGCCCCTTTTATGTGTTTATTGAATTAGGACGACTATTGTCAGCATATCGTTATACCAATTCCAAAAGCTAAACACAGAGACAGTTAACTAAAACTACAACATATGGATTCATAGTATTAACTACTTGGACACTTCTTATCAACAAAAAAAAAAAAAAAAAGAGCATTTTATGATATCATTGTCTCAAGTTGGCATCATTCTGAATCTTTTACGGGAAACAACAAACTATAGAAAAGATGACAGAAATCAAACTTTGGACTAGCAAGAGTATTATAAGTAAATGACTTTGTATCGACCACCCAGAAAAAGTTTGCTAAAGCTTGCTTTAGCATACCGCCAGTGCCTTCATGTTCACACCCAGGCAACAGAGTAATTATGATAACTAGTAGTACCATGTAACTTAATCAAATCTAACAAGAAAAAAACATCAGTGAAAGACGAACATTACGTACCACGGATCCACAATGGGCATAATAAGTAGCCAACTTCACAAAGATGGACAACAATGAACAAGCATATTAATTTTGAACTTTAGATGAGAGATCAGGCTATAACTTAGCTCTGGCATCCCCAGGACCATCAAATACAATCATCACCTTGCCCATGACCTTCCGATCTCTAATAGCAGCAAATGCAAGATTAGCCTGCCAAAGAAGACTGATTTTAGTTTGATGTACAACTCAAAAGGAGCAGAATTCTAGACTTCGTCGTCCCCAACATGAGTAGCATACTGCAATTGCTTAATACCAATCCCCCATTCCCCGTGTCTGTATATGATTTCGGCTGATGTACCAAAAGCATCAGTTTTGTTCTCAACGAAAGCATTAGTGCGACTTTCTTTTGGGTCAATCATGTGAAAAATTCATATATCATCAGATCTAACTTCTCTTTACAAGAGCAAATCGAATTGAAAAATACTTCAAGAACCATGCTACCATCCTTGGATGAAAAAACGAAGTCAAACAGGAGTTCCAAACAAATTTGATGCAGATAACACCGATGCATTTTAAAGAGATAACAGCAACCTAGGAAGCCTTTAATACTTTCTACAAATTTAAAAAAAAAATAAAGAAAGAAAGAAAAAAGGAAAAGGCTTTCAAATTAATAGTTCTAGAATGCCTATTAGTTCAAGCTTGCCTATGCTCCTATGAGAAGACTTATTAGAGGATGAGTATTTGACATCGACAGAGAGGATTCATCTTAGGTTAATAATCAATGGCAAAAATATTGTCCCTTCTAGAGGATGAGCTTGGCTTTATAGCAGATACGATCATCAATAGGGTAAATTACACTAAACCTCCTAAGGTTTTGAAAAAAGACATAACCCCCCCCCCCCCCCCCCCCCCCCTTCTCTCAGTTTAAAATGTGGACAAAGAAGTTTACTGTGTTTTCAAAACATGGCAAATAACCACCCTCACATGATACCTAAACCCCCGTAAGTTTAAAAAATGGACAAACTAGTGTGTTTGATTTTTAATGTTGGACAAACAGCCCACCCTCTTAATGTTTATGTATTATATATATCTTTTCTTGAATCATCCAATATGTCAATTTTATCTTTGTTATTGTATTAAAGTTTATTATAGGAATAATTTTAACAAGATAAACCGAAATTTAATTTAATATGCATACCCTAAAATCATGAGAGAATTCCCGAGAGGTACCTCCTGGGAATAAAAGTGGTAGTCTCCGAAGTGGTACCCCAACGGAAATATCACTAAAATAATACTAAAAATTATTTCAGGAATAATTTATAAAATTCCCATAAAATTATTTATGTATTGAATTTACAAATCCTATTAAATCTGAATGTATTTTTATTGAATTTACTATTGTTTTAAGAACAAAATTAGGGAATTTTTTATCCTTAAACTTACTAAAATAATTTTTAAATTTGTCATTTATAAAAAAATTTGGGGAATTTTGTAAATATTATTTCTTAAATATGACTTGGAGATGGTCAAATTTATACTCTTGAAATTAACCCTAAACTAATTTTTGGTTTATTAGAGGGAAAAATGGCTAATTGTATTATTTAGGAAATTACATATATTACCTAAATATTAAGAATATATGTCATAGAGAGGATCACTCGTCCAACATTGAAAACCAAGTACACTAGTTTGTCCGCTTTCTCTCTAACCGGGAAATTTCATTTAAACTCTTCTCCATCTTTACAGCTCTATAAACTAATTATCCCAGTAGGTTCAACATTCTTCCATAACCCTATACAAAGTATTCTAAAACATATACGAATAGATTCTCGACAAAATCCAAAAAAAAAAAAAAAAAATTGCTGTGAAGTATATACCCCCACCCCCACCCCCACATCAAAACACCCTTCTGTTTCTTTCTTTCCAAAGCATTATACATATACGCAAAAAGAACTTCTCTTCTCAGCTTTGCTACTTCAGAACGTCCTTTCCAACCTTCATCATCCAATGGAACCACTTCTCCCACGTATCAGTCTTGCAACTCAGTTAACTTCAGGACTTCTAGCAAACTTCTCCTCAATTCCAGTGCAAACTCACATCGAACAAACAGATGATCATAAAGTTCCAACTTCCTTACTGCATATGCCACATACATCATTATCCACCATCCCCTTCTCAAACAACCATGTTCTAGTTCTGATACGCCCTTTAACAACCAACCATAACATAAAGGAGTATCTACATAAACATCAGAATACCAAATGAACTTCTATTTCTTGTCATACATACCATCTGTTTGCAGTCTGTCATGAACCTCCTTGGTTGTACCACATCTCTACCATCTCTCCCCCATCTAACTAAGTACCTCATCCCTAACCCGAAGAAGCGCTTTCCACACCCAGGAGTGACTAGGTTTTTCAACAGCATCCCAGATCGAAGTACTCTTAAGGTAAACTGCATCAATCTACCTTATCCAAAGCCTATCTTGTATGTATTGCCCAAATAAGCTTGGAGAAAAGAGCTTTGTTCTAGTTCCTTGTATTTTTCAAACCCAGTCCTTTTCTTTTAGTTATACCTCTTCTCAGGCCACTAGTGCCTTGTGATTGTTATGAACTGAGCCACTCCATACATAGTTCCTGCACAATCTCTCCACCGCCTTAATCACCATTGCTGGAAAACAAAATACCTGACTCAAGTACGTTTATATGCTTTCAAGTATAGAAGAAACCAGCAAGCTTCTACCTGCACAAGATAGAAATTTCGCTTCCTAACTTGTTATTCTCATTGTAATTTTTTCAATCAAGGATTGTTATTGTTGAAACTTCAATTTTTTAGAAGTCAATGAACCCCTAAATACCTTGCAGGCCAATCCCCTATTTCACACCCCAGGACAGAGGCAAGAACGTACACTTGATTTCCATCTAAACCACTAGCGTACAATGCTGACTTGTGCGCATTCATCTCAAGTCCAGCAACTTTTGCAAGATGAATCAACTGCTTCTTCATACTAGCAATGGAGTCCTTATCAGCTTTGGAAAACAGTACTAGATCATCCGCAAAGCAAAGCTCTACTATCCTCACCTTTTTGCACCTGGGATGAAACTAAAATGCTTCATTGTTCGCCATCCACTGCAACCCTCTATGCATATACTCCATGATCATCAATACACACAAAGCGAAATTGGATCACTTTGTCGGAGCCCCCTTCCCCCTTTGAAGAAACCAATGATTTCACCATTCACTAATATAGAGAAGGAAGGCGAGGTCAAACACTCCATCAACCATTTCTTTTATCTTCCAGGAAATCCCAGAGCTGTCAGCCACTGATCCACAAAGCACCAATATACTCAATCGTAGGCTTTCTTCAGGTCAATCTTGGAGGGGTGTTTCCTTTCCTCTCATATCCGTTCAATAACTCTTGACATAAGAGTATGTTATCGACTATGGACCTTCCTCGAACAAATGCCCCCTGAGCATCAGATGCAAGAGAGGGAAGCACTGGCATCATTCTAGCAGCTAGAATTTTAGAGATAATTTTATATATCACCCAGCAGCACGAAATGGGTCTATACTCATGACTCTTGAAGCATGCATCGTCTTAGGGATGAGGCGTAAAGGATGGCATTAAGATGTTTTAAGAGTCTCCCATTCTCAAAGAACTGAGTGACGGCCTTGATGATATCTGAACCGACTATGGACCAACGTCTTCGAAAGAAGGCTGAGGTATATCTATCTGGACCTGGGGATTTCTCCTCCTTGATCTCAAACAGTGTCCGCTCTCCTCAATCATAACCTTTCTCTGAAGGAAGGCCCCCTTTCTGCTCCTCAGATAAACTATTTCCATAGGCTAGATATTCTCCCCTTATTGCAACATGATGCACAACATGATTCCCAAGAAGCTTTTCATAGAATGTAAACACCTTGTTTTGTAACTCTTCTTCATTTGTTGTTCTGGTACCATCATCCTTAATCAAGGATATTAACTAGTTTTTCCTACTCCTACTCTTGATAAGGGAATAAAAATACTTTTTCCCCCAATCAATCCCTGCAATCCATCGCTGGCCAGCCATTTGCTTTAAAAAAGCTTGTTCTACTAGGATCAGCTGCTTCAAATTATGCACACATTGGTGCATTACTGCTCTATTCTCCTCAGAGAACTGCTCCCTAAGACGAGACTGAGCTGACTCTAATCTCCTCCTGGCCTCCTTTACCCTTATCTCTATTTGTTTAGAAGATCTAGCATACAATTCCCACAGTCTGGGTTTCAACTTCTTCAACTTACTCACAATCTGGAACATTAAGCCCCCTCTTCATTCTGGCTCCACACTTCCTTGACGATATCATAGAATCCATCCACTTTTAACCACATGTTTAAGAATACGAAGGATCGTTTCACATCTTATACATGAGAATGCATCTTCACGATAACTGGGGAGTGATCAGATAAATCAGTATTAAGAAACACAGGTTTTGAAGCTCCATGTTCCTCCATCCACAATGGATTCCCCAAAGCTCTATCGAGCTTAATACACATCCAGCTATCCAAACCTTGGTTATGGTACCAAGTATAAAAGCATCTCGGGCTCAAGATATCCTCCAGCCTTAGGTTATAGAAACATTGACCCATCTCAGCACTAGGCGCTATCTCGATTCCAGCATGACCTATTTTTTTCCTCACATCTCAGAAAGGAATTAAAGTCACCCATAACAAGCCATGGTTGATCAAGAGAAGCACCATATTATTCCAATTCTGACCACAGCTTACATCTCTAGGAAGAAAGATTTCGAGCATATAATATAGAAACCATTATCACCCTACCATCAGCTAAATAACGCAGCTAGCAATGAATCTCTTGAAAAGAACCACTTGCATACTCAGTCTCCCATACGTGAGAGTCCCACAAACACTAAATTCTACGATTCTCAGCATGGTAGTAATTTTCCTACACCCCCAGCTACTAGCATAACTCATTACTATCTTTTTAAATTTTCTGGCTTTCACCTTTATATCCAAGCATTCCAAAAAGGAAATCTTATTTCTGACAGTGAAATGCCTTATTGCTTGCTTTTTCAGGTCAGTTAAGGTCTTTAGTGTTCCAGGTAGTTAGCATGATCAAGTCATAAACCCCAGATCCTCAATCACCTCAGCATTACTGATATTCTTATCCCTTTCAGACAAAACGCTGAATCTACCATTTGTTAGCAGGTTGCTGCACTCCACTCCTAACTTTGATGCATATTACTTTTTCTGAGAATTCCCAATCTCACCACTCATAGTCTAATCCTCCTTAACCTTTTTCCCCTCATGTACCCTCTTTTGACTAGCCTGATCTACACTGGCTACTCCTACAAGTACCTTCACTTCTTCCTACTTTTGTACTCATTTATTTTCTTCAGGGCTTCCAACTGGCTTAGGCACCCATATCTGTCTAGGTTGCATCTTGGTTCTGCACATTTCTCCCTTATAACCCCATTTCAAGCACTTAGTCAATTTGATAGGCTTCCACTCATATTCCACTTTCTGTGTAATCTTCTCCCCTTCCGACCCTATGAATACAAACTCCTCCACAAGATTCTTGCTTGTGTCAATGTGTACTAAAACTCTATCATAAGATATATGTTCTCCATCAGCTGTGACTTGATCGATTCAAATAGGATAGCCAATCTTCCTAGCGAGTTTGTCCAGGGTTTTAGGGCCCCAAACTCAAGACCAAGGTTCACCAAATGCACCCATATTGGCACTTTATCTATCATCTCCTTATCAAAGTCAAACTGACTTGATATTCTCTTACCACAATAGTCGATAACTAAAGAACCAAGAGCCAACCAAGATCCTCATACGATCTTCCTCATCCGCAAAACTAAAAGACAAAATACCCAGAAAAATGGCGATGTATAGCAGGTTTTACAATCCCAGTCCAATACCTATCCACATATGACTCCATTGCTAAATATGACACCTGGAGTCCCAATATATAACCGATCAAGGAAGTACTCCGGTATCTTCGTTCATCCTCTACTTCATCCAGGATTATCACAATGTCCTCGTCGCATCTCTCTACATATAACACTTCATACCCTTCTGTTGATTCCTATTATCCGAATGCTTCCTATGCTCTTTACCAGGTTTCACACCCCTTGCTACCCCTACAAATGTTCCTACCAGCCTATCACCATCTTCAATCTATAGGGAGGCAGCTTGCTCCCTACATCCTCAGCACTTTCCACCTCAACCATATCAGCCCACTTCCCTGAAGTCGCACCATTTTTCAAGATCATCTCCCCAGGAATCCCCCTAACTTCCTCTTCTCTCCCCTCTCTCATCGAAACCTCACTTTCAAGCCCACCACAGGAGTCTCCATCCCAATCGACTCCTCCTCAACCTTCCCTTTACCCTTCAGATCCTCAACAGCCTTCATTCCCCCTTCTACCTTCTCCGATCCTCCAAGCTTCACCGTCTCCCCACCCTTCACCTTTCCCTTTGCCTTCTCCCCACCCTTCACCTTCTCTTCGTCTTACCCACCAAAACCTCCATCCCCATCACCTCATCAGTGATATCAACTTCCTTCGTAGCCTTTACTCGCCCCATCGCTTAGTTGTCATTGGCGTAGTCGTCTTGCAGTCACCGAAGAATCCCTCTCCAAACCTCTTACCAAGCGACCAAGTTTCTCCACTTTTAAAACTTAGAGGGTTTAACTTTCGAAAAAAAAAAACAAAAACAAAACAAAAAACAACACAAAAGGGGGTTTATGTGTCATATGAAGAGGGGGGGGGGTTATTTGTCCAGTTTTGAAAAAGTAGTACACTTCTTTGTTGACTTTTGAAATTGAGGGGGGTTATATGTCCATAAAAAAAAGTATGTTGAACCATAAAAAAAAAAAATCAAGTCTCATTTTGTCTCTCATAGGAGAAGGGAGAGATACTCAAAGAATGTAGGCTCAACAAATTAGTGATGGTTTTCGCTTTTCTAGAGTTAATGTCACCCCAATTCACAGACAATAGAGTGAAGGGACACTGACGTTTTCGCTTATGTGTAGTGAGGAATGGGATATTGATAAGGAAGCGCCAAAAAAAAAACCTCTTTTAAGTAGGTACTGTAGATTAGCTATATATAATATCAGAACTTAAGGGCATCGGAAGTTTGCAGACCTCTGATAGACGGTACATATGAGAAATGTTGATGGAAATCAAACCCCGAGCAAGCCAGGAGAGCAGTTCCTTGAGTGAATCTTCTAGGAATCCAGGTCGATGTGTTCTATAACTACCCCAGTAAAGCCCATGTATCGTCCAATTCTGATTGTAGAAGGCAACACATCAGTATAAGAGTGAGGAAAAAATAGATCTTATTATATATGATCGATACTTGTGGGCATGTACTAGGAGTTTGAGCTTTTTGGAACTATAATTCCTCAACACGGTATACCACTGCACTCTTTAGAATAAGGTGACCAGAACCACCAGATGCAAGCGGAAAAGAAACATCGATGTGATAGGGAATGTTGAAGATACAAATAAATATTCTTGAACCGGTCACCACAAAATCAAGCTTTGGTAGAGCATTTTCATGATGAGTAGTATAATTTACCATTGGGTTCACAAGGAAAATGGCCAAAGAATTATTCGTGAATGAATTACCTTGACAAGTGCAATATTTGCAGGGATGATAGGAATCTCTCCACTTGCAAACCCAATGACCAAGATGTTTGCTCCCCAGTTCAATAGCTTTAAAGCTTCTTTCGTGAGCTTGCCACCAACTGGATCGTACAAGACATCTACGCCCTTGAGCTTCCTTTCTTTGAGAAATTCCTTCACACTTTGAGTGACATTACCCTGACTGGGATCAACAACATGATCGACACCAAGTGACCTCAAAAGCTGTACCTTTTCATCTCCCCTGAAAAATTCTCATCATTATAAGCCATAGACTAGTTCAGGACCTAGTTGGGAAATGTGGCACTAAGAAAACAAAACCTAAAAACAAACCATATTGAAGCTTATCAGATATTAATGTACCTTGCAACAGCTATTACAATGGCACCACAAATCTTCCCAATCTGAACAGCTGAAAGCCCAACTCCTCCTGCAGCACCTAAAACAAGCAAAACCTATGCAATGAAATAGATATCAGCAAATTTGGAAGAACAGGGGGAAAAAAGGAAAAGAAAAAATTTAACATGAAAAATGTATTGGAAACAGAGAAGAAAGTACCTGACCAGAAGAAAGCTGTGCTCTATGAACAAGTGCAACATGTGATGTCCCGAATGCAACAGGAAGTGCTCCAGCAGCAACCAAATCGCATCCGTCTGGTACGGGAATCCTGTTTATTTTTCAACCATACAGAAATTTATGTTCCACAGGTGAATGGAAACACAGGCTCACAGCTAATCGTAAAGCATATAAGACATCTTTTCGGACATTGTATCACCAGACTATCATGAATCCATCACAATGCATGGCATCATTGCACGTACAAAGCTGATGCATAACTTTTGGGACAGTAACCAGCATCTTTTTCAGAAGCAATATGAAATGCAGGGGAAAAGAATAGGAGTGGAAAAGTAGAAATCAGGGGAGTTTTTGAGAGCAAGTAAATAGAGTAAGTTAAAAGTGGGGAAGGAAATAAGACATTGTCTTCGTATTTTTCAAGGACATGATGGTGCTGCTTCTTGAAAAGAAATACACGATTTTACAAGAGATTGATGTCATGTCCTAGATTTAGTCCATGGTTTGGAAGAACAAGCCTAGAGAGGGAATTGACGAAGCAAACTAAACAGATCTAAGAACGAAAGGGAAAGGTTTTCTGTTACTCAGTGGTTGATGGTCGCAGAGTTATCATATCACCAAACCCTCAGTTACTTCCTTGAATTCATGTTCCTATGCGAATACTCTTAAACCTTCGATGTCCTTATAATATGATGCATGAAAACAATTGTTATGAACCAGTATCTAACAAATGCCAATGCTAATCCTCAACCTACTCTGTTCATCAAAGGCAGGAAGCAAAAACAAATCATAACCAATGCACGCCCATCAAGACGAGGATTGAGGGGGACGACATATGTACACAATCTCCCCCTATTACGGACAACGATAGACTATTTCCCAGAACACGAACCACAAGAATGCAAGAAACACTTGTCAAGTTCTCACTTCTCAATTGGAAGAAAATCCAAGGAAGATAATACAAACACAATCCCTCCATTCCAAATTAAAAGCAACATTGTATGCAATATTCAATACACATTTCGAGATGCTTCTTTTTGTTATTGAACAATATAATTTGAACACATTTTTTTTACCACGATTCAAAGTACTAATATTAAACTTCCATGATAAAATTTCAGAAAACATCATTTGGGACTTTGATCATCGTTAGGACTTCGAACGGTGAGTAGCTCGATTAAATTTATCACTGAAATGACACAACGTCGTAATTAATTTGAAACTAGGAAGTACTACAAAAAGGATTAAAAGTTTCCCGACAGGTAGTCACGTACTATTTGATCTGATTATTTGTCTGATGACTAGTCTCATTTTCCAAGCTCTCCCTATATTAATAGAGAATTCTCTTGACGCTTATCGAGAACCCTAAAAGATGGATATAGAAATATACTCTCGCCATGGGAAAAAAATAATTCAGTGTTCCATTCATTCATAAAGCACCAGTCTTTTGCTCATTTAACCGGTCAAGAATCTCGAGATACCAGGAGTGCCCAAATCGCTGCAAGAATTCCAACTTTTGTGTGACAGGATGATCAACTCTAAGTTTTAGGAAAACCAACCGAATAGCCTAGTCTCCCTACTAAACAAATCTAAACATCACCTAACCTAAGGAATCGTTAAGAATAGATGAAAATGGCTGCAAATTCTTGACAGCCTGATTCGAAAAAATCAACAATATACCAAATGATCTAGGGCCTTAACATACCAACCCCCTCAACTTATAAAAACTTTCTAATATATCCAGGAATAATGCATCGATTTAACTTCCATCTATAAGGATACTAGGAGAGCCCAACGAGGGATGCTTAAAGTAACATACAATGATAATGGGGGTCCATCTTCAATCCAAACACGATTCAGACATATATGTCAATTGAATCTCATAGGAAATGGATGATGAGCACTATTCAATCTAGGATGTCCATCACCTAGATTATTACGAGTAGAACTCATGTGCTAGTTGATGCAACAAGGCAGCATAGTTCATCAATATAGTGAAAACAGGACAAGGCGCCATCTTTACAATTGGGTGATGCAATAGAGCACCATCCGACAGGCCTTGGTCAATGAATCATTGTTCGTTGAATCATTTTGAATCGCCCCTAATCGCCAAACTGTTTTATTTTTGGACAAAACCGGTTCCAATTTGGGGCCTGAATAGACGATTCGCAACCCCGAACCAATTGACTCGAACAATTACAAGCCCCCTCCCCCGGCGCCGAATCGCCCACCCTTTAAAACATTACCCTAAATTGATTTATACTTTTTTCTTCCCCATCTCCTCTCTAGCCCCCGTCTTCCTCCTATCTCTCTCCCTTTTCTTCGACTCTAGCCTTCAGATCCAGCGACTAAACGGCCGGATTCGACTCTTCAGAAAAGCTCCTGAAAGGCTACAAATCCCCCATCTCCATCTCCTCCCCAACTCCTCCCTAGCGCTCCAACAAGGCCAGCCTCCTCTATGTGAGGCACGAATTAGGCTTGTCCTACCTCCACGCTCTGATAAGTCACGAGCAACTCCATCTCAAGTGGAGCTTAGAAGGGAGATGTTAGCTTTATTGGCTGCAAAGAAGGTCGAAGCTCAAGATGTGGCACGGAAAAGGAAAAAAAAAAGGCACAGGAGGAGGGGCTAGCATTTCCACCATCCGTTCATATTTTTGAGTTTGGGTTCGAGTCAGAGGAAGATAAAGACGAGAAAATAGAGACATGAGAAGGCTTATGAAAGCCAGTAGAGAGCAACAATCTCGGGATGAATAAATGAGGATATATCCATGTCCTGGACAAACATCACTTGATAGTCGTTCAGCTAGTGTCCATGAAACTGCTTATGCACCAATATTTGATAAACTTAAGATTCTAAATTGATGTGTTCTTGTATTACAATTTACGATTAAAGACATGATTATTTGTATATGTGCACTTGTGCAAGTTGTAAATCTAAAGAAAGAGGGGGGAGTTCTAAGGAGTCATCTCCATCTGCAGACCCTAACATGTTTAGAAAAAGAGAAAGGCTGTAAAGAAAGATTGATAAATTGAGGAAAAGGATCAAAGAGACAAAGAAGATCGCACGAGCCATAGCGAAATTCTTTTACTTCAGTCATATCCCATTCAATGTAGCACAAAGTCCTTACTATAGGTCTATGATTGACACCATAGCAGAGGTTGGTTTGAGAATACCTCCCCCGACAGCCCGAGATATTGGTGGAAGCCTCTTGGAGGAGTAAGTGGCAGAGTGACGATCCTATCTCAGCACTTTCCATAATTATTGGGATGAGTTTAGAATTTGGATGTACATTGATAACCGATGGGTGGACAACACAAAATAGGAGGCACATCATCAATTTTTAGGTTTATTATGCACAAGGGACCGTCTTCTTAAGATCCATCGATGCTACTAGTGAGTACCAGACTATTATTTATACATGTTCACAATTCAGCGAACCTTGCAATGAATAAGAACAGACTGAGAACACCAAGGTAAAGGCATCTGCACAGTGATGAGTAAAATTTTCCAGCGGAGGTTCTTGAAGCAAAGCAAAGGCGCCAAACAGAAGAGAACAAGTGCAGTCAAAACTAGTAAAGAGTAACAACATTGTACTACAAAGGATGGTAATAAATCGTTACAGCTGTATAAGGACAATCAGAACAACTATGAAAGGTCGTCAAACTTATGATGGAGAATCGAAATACATCCAACTGTACAAGGGATCAAAAACTTAGAATTGTTGATTGCCTAAATACGAAATATGATGGAGGATTAGTATGAACAAAGTGAAAATATTTTAAAGAATGGAACGCCTAACTATATTATGCAACAAGAAAGGTATGCCCATGACCTCACCACGGGCCTTCACACCGAGGTTTCAAGGTTGCAACACCCAGTATTTTCATGTTGCACAACCAAAGGAAGGCCCTTTAGCAAAACGAACTGGAAGCTCTATAAAAGGTGGGCAAGAATCTAAGATTTTCACCGCTATCCAATCATGGGGAAAGTATGAACTCATCAATCTCCCAATGTGTACCATGTGGGAGACAAAATATGCCACAGAGCTCATGCATTTCTAGCTCTATTCCATTCCAAGTTTCTCCCTAGAAGAATAAGAATATAGATTCCATGACTCAATTCATTCCAAAACATTCACAATTTACATAATCCCGGCAAATGCAAGTGCAATATATATGTAGTCTTGTGATCTTGTCCTCTCATATGTTTATAAACACAGACTAGTTCCTGATTCCCTCAAGAGATGTCGAATCCCAAGCCACATGGTTAGGGGGAAGAGCCGTTCCACTAAGCTAACTTTTCTTGACAAGCACACAACAATCTCGCTTTCATAATTTTCTCCAACAGCATAATCATCGCAATTCGGCCACAATTCCCACACATGGCCTTCACGATCTTACCCCAATCAATCCCCACAAACCTGACTAGAAAGAATCCCCAAACCCAAAAACAACACAAAACAAACCAATAAACCCAAAACCACACTCATTAATTCACTTCTCAAACCAAAATCACGTACAATTCATTCTCATCCGCCACAACAAGCTCCGCAAACGACCCCTGAGCCGCAAGCCCGCAAACCCGATCCCCAACCCTGAGCACCTCCACACCCGGCCCCACCTGCTCCACGATCCCAGAGTAATCCGACCCCGGCACAAACGGAATCCTCGGCTTCTCCTGGTACTTCCCCAGGATCTGCAGGTAGGTGGCGAAGTTGAGGCTGGTGGCGCGGACTCGAACGAGGACGCTTGTGGGGGAAGCAAGGGGTGGGATTGGGGTGGTCGTGGAGAGGACTGTCGGGGAGTCTGGGGAGGTTTGTGGGAGGGTTGGGTCGCCCAGTTTCGTCACAAACAGCGCTTCCATTTTTTTCTCGTTCGGGTGATGATGGTCAAGAGAAAGATAAGTGTTTGAGGGAGAAAAATTGTCGGACAAAAGCGGACTTCAACCAGTACGATGAGATGTAAGCGACCCAATGGTAAAATTCAGAATCAATAATATTGTTTTGAAACTAATTTAAAATAATAATAATAATAATTTGAAAATTATCCTTTTTTATCTCATTAAAATTATAATATTATATATTTAATTATTTTTTGATGTCCAACAAATCTTATAGTTTTTTTTTTATTCAGAAATAATTTTATATTATCTCATTTCTCATTCTCTTTTTTTCTGTCACATCATATCCACCATCATCATCAATAACCATAATATACTAATCAAAATATATCAATTTCAACACACATAAAAAATCAATCCAGTTCAAACCCATGGGATGCCACCTACTTTAATATTAAATATATATAAACATTAAAAAAATTACAGAATAAATTTTACAATACTTTAACATATAATTAATATTTATAAAAAGAAAAAAAAATAAAAAAAATATACAAATAAATTAGATTCTTTAAATAGCCTTGACAATCTAAACGTGAAATCTAGACAAAACGGAACAAGAACTTGATCTTTTACTAAGGCTTGGAATTAAATGGATATACTTTGTCATTGAGGATTATCTCACTGATGAATTGATACAATAAAGATTTGCATTTGAATTATATTTTATTGGTTGGGTTAGGCGATCAATAAATTCAAATATTTTTATGGAAAAATCACCCAAAAATTTAAAGGTTGAAAAATATATTTCTAAAAAAGTACACACGGGATTTTTATTCCAAACACATACAAAATCAAAAAAAAATCATGCACCAAAAACTCCCCGACGCTCTAAATTCATTCATCCCAAATCAAAAAAAGCAAAAAAAAAAAAAAAAAAAAAAAAAACCCAAGTTCATCCCATTCGATCCAAACCAACAATAAAAGAATCATTGTAAGTTCGTCGATTTGTGCTCAGATTATAATCTTGGATCAGAGGCCCTCTGTATAAGGGGTATGTCGTTTTGTTTTTGTTAATTTTTTGTTTGTCGCACCATTTTCAGCAAGTGAATAGGTTAGAAAATATAGTATGAACCTAAATTTGAATCCAAATAGTTCATTATTTCTTAAAATTGATGAGTATTTTGTGTTTGCATGAATTGAAAGGATGAAAAGTGGTTCGAATTTATGATTTGGGTTGAATTTATTATGAATCCCTAATTCATAAATTGATTTTTGGTTTTTAGTTATTCTAAATTGTATATAACAAGTCCATGATTAGTGTGTGCTATGTACCATATATGGAGATATATGAAATACAGACGCTCTATTTTGATAATACACAAGCGCTCTATTTATGAAAAACTTAGACGCCCTGTTTTCCCAATTGAAAAGGCGCTCTGTTCTCAAAGAATAGACAACTTGCGGTCTGTTTTGATATACTTCTAATAAATGAAGTCTATAGAGAATCTGCACTCTATTTTGAAAACAAAGACTCTCTATTTGGATTGTTTTACTAGAATTAATCCTATTTATCATTTTTTATGAACACATAAGTAACGTTTTTCACTCAAACTGTATATTGACTAACTTTACATTCATACGTAATTTGTAACAGTTCAAATGGTGTGGTAATATAGAAGCAATTTAGGGCCAGTTGTGAAAGTTATTATGAAAAATGAGATCACAGTGTTAGACGAACAATAGACAAAGTCGCAAAAATCCCTTTTTGGCATTTGTTCAAGGCCATCCTAGATGGAAAGTTGACAACAGAAAAGTGTCAAAAGAGCGATATATGCGTTTGACAGATCATATCAGAATACAATAAAGGCGAGTCGACATTCACATTTGGAGGTCATGTATTCTACCTAGACAAGATGGAAATGAAATTGATTTTCGGTATAGTCAATGGCAAAAAGAACATAGATTACGAAGGACTACCTGACATAGTATAGGATTTTGAATCCTTGCTAAGAAGGTCTCCAAATAAAAACCAAGGAGATAGAAAGGATAAGGAGTTGACCACTAAGAAGATTAAAGATACGCTCATAGCAATATCGAGAGGAACAGAAGTGCACGATTACTAGGACACGACCAGACTTCTCATGCTGTACATTCTGAACACGCTCTTTGTAACCACATCGAAACCGTCTTTGAATTGGGGTTACTGCAACTTTGTAGAAGATATGGATCTAATGTGTGATTACAACTGAATATCATACTTTTTTCGAAAATTGACAAAGTCACTAGTAGAAAACATTTCGATTCCAAAAAAGGTCACTGACTGTGTCTTAGTGATACATGTAAGTAATTTTACAATGTCACACTGTGTTTATTAATATACGCTCTATTTATGGAACATTCACAAAAAATAACTCATGGTGCTCTGTTTTAATAAACAAAGACGCTCTGTTTAAGTAAAAAAGATGCTCTGTTTTATACATATTGGGGAATTGATAACAGACGCTCTGTTTATATTATAGCAGACGCTCTATTATTTTATAAACCTTGTTTTCAATGTATTTGAATTATTCTTGTTTTTTAAAATGACAATATCGGTTTATGGAGAAGACGAATGTGATAGATCCACTTGAAGAAAACAAGGAAGAAATAAGTCCGAGGTATACAAGGTGGAATATGAAAGATCAACCTAACGACATAAATGCTACCGCATCTAGCTTTGAAGAAGAAAAGATGACAAAAATTGTGATTTATTCTAGTGTTATCATTTGATATCGAGCAATATGGGCTAACATTTAGGATTTCAAAATAATAGTTGTTATTGGATGTGTTGAGCCCAATAGAGCATGAAAGGAGAGAATATGGCTTGCGAGCCGCCGCCATTGAATGGCGCAAGATGAACACAAAGATTCCAGCGAAGAAACTTAAACTCAAGGACCAAATGCCCAAGATTTTGAGTTTAGAGTTACAAGGGATGGTTCCAGTTCTAGTCAATCCACTCAAAGGAACCGCAATAGTCAAAACAATGAACACGACATTTCATCTTCTTATCTGTTGATAAAGCACATTAAACCAAGCAAAATAACACTGTTGAGCACACAATTAGGAAAACCTAGGATGTAAATTACTTTATTGAGGGAGAGATGTATGGAAGACACAAAACAAATTTATTTGCTTGAGGAATACGTAAATTGCTTGCACAATAGATATTAACTCTCGTGTCACTTAAGCCATGATTTTTTTTAAACCAACTTTTTATTTTGCTTGTTAGGTTGAAGATGCAAATAAACTGATAGAAATGGAGAAAGAGAAAAACGAAAGAGCGATACAAGGGATGAATTTGGCTGAAGAAAAAGTGTTATGTTTTTTTTTCCTTGTAGCGCTTTGTTTGCAGTGAACTGACACTTTGTTTTTTCAGGTTTGTTTAACAAATCTAACACGCTTTGTGTTTGTCTTACGTACATTCATTGGAAGAAAAGAATCAAGAAACAACACATGAGTTGAATACAGCTAAAGAAAAGATAAACAATGTTTAATTAATATATGAGCTCTATTTAATTATAACTAATGCTCTATTTGATGTTATTATGTTTTTTGCTCAGTTAATGATTTATAAAATTGTTCTATTTTTTTGTAGATACTCTCATTGGAAATTCAATTGACTGCAGCAAGATCAGAGGTTGAAACCCTTAGGCTGTCAACGACTGAACCAAAAGCGATAATTCAAAACGCTTCAACTGATGCAACACTGATGGAGGAGTTGGAGAAACAAATTCTTGAAATGAAAGAAGAAGCTCAGAGACCAAAAATATTGCTTGATAAAGAGATATCAACAAAGAAGACATTGAGACGAGAGCTGGAAAACAGCAAAGACTCGATATTGAAGACTTCAGTTGAGCGAGAAAGATTACATGGGAATCATTCGTTCCAAGGATGAAGAGAAGATTAAGCTGACAGAGTAGCTCAAAAAAGAAAAGAAGATAAATGCGGACTACAAGGCACTGTTCGACAGCAAATGAAATCCAAAAAGAGGAAAGAAAACAGGACGATATTTTATATGTCAGCGACAATGATGAAATCCTATAGTCGGACGAAGAAGAAGTCAACCAGGATAAAATAGATAAGAAAAAACCGAAGAAAAAGACAGGACGTACATCGTGGTAATGCGACTCAAAGATAAAAGGAAACGACCAGCAAAAAGATTGAGTAACTACACTTATGGTTCACCTAAAAAGAGCAAGACTACTCTGGACGTTTTATCCTACTTGTCAAATGACGTACGAGAGAAATGGAATAAAATTACATCAAGCCTGTCCAACATATAAGTAATCTAATTTTGATTTACATTATTATTCATTTATTATTTAATTTTCATTATTTATTTGTCTTTGATGTCATATCAAAGCAAATATAATTACATGAATAATGTTTTTTACAAGCACTGAATGTAACAGAGCGTCTTTCTCACAATCAAAATAGAGCCCTTGTGTTAAAAAACAGAGGGCCTTATGTAACATAAACAGAGCGCCTGTTTCAACAAAACTCTAACCACTGTTACATTAGAGGCACTTGATCATTGTTACAAGAGATCCAATCTGAGGTCCTGCATATGCCGATATGGAGGATGTAAAGCGAGTGGCTAATGATGTTGTTTTATCTAATTCCGCTATCGATGCATATGCGACGTTGATACTGCAAGTGGCAAAATGCAAAGATCAAGTAGTCATGTACATACAGACAATTGGGTAAGTGAAAAACTCTGTGATATGTTGTATTCTAATACATATCAATTCTGGAATCTCATCTCTTTTTTTACATGTAATGCACCAAATGATTTCAAAACCAAAAGAAACTATAGACAAATAGATAAAAAAAACATACGCTTGCGAGAAGAACATGTCGGTGACACCTGTTCCTAATTAACACCACAGGAGGTGCACCTAAGCGTTCCATTGGATATTATTGGCACTCGACAGCGAGAACAACAAGTGTATACATTACAATTCAAAAAGACAAAAAGCGGGGTATGCAAGGATACCCAGCTACTTGTAAGATCCCACAATTAGTTATGTTTTGTTTCTTATGTATTATGTTAATAGTTTCATTCAAGCATAAAAAAAATATTATAATATATGTTGTTAAACATATAGGCGGATTATGTTCAACAATTTCTCAATGAGATCGTGAGTGAAGACGGCACACAACAGATTTGACACGAGAAAGTAATCATCAACAGAAATAGGCCATCTCAAGAAAACCTAGACTGTGGCATCCACGTATGCCATTGGATTGAATTGATCACAAATGGAGTAGAAATATTGAACTCATCAACGTTGGAAGAAATTCGTCGTTTTAGAGCCAAGATAGTGTTCGAATTTAATAGAGAAATTTGATTCATCTCAAGAATGATGTACCAAACTGAAATGCTCATATGCTCTTCTATCATACAATGTTTTGTATTCAAATTTGAGAGATACTTTTCTTTGTGCATTGCACAATGTTAATCGTGAGTGTTTTCATATTGTTTTTGCGTGTATGCTCTTCTGTCATACAATGTCTTGTATTCAAATTTGAGAGATACTTTTCTTTGTGCATTGCACAATGTTAATCGTGAGTGTTTCCATATTGTTTTTGCGTGGAAAATATGTATGTTCAATGTTTAAGTGTTTTATAATTGTTTTGAAATAGGCGCTTCATTCCAAATTATAAACAAATTATAAAGGTGCTCTGTAGGTCAATTAGAAATAGAGCGCGAGATGTCCATAAAATAATTCTCCAATTTATTTAAAAAATGAGAAAGCAAAAGAGATAAAAAAACACATTTGATATATAATAGAATTTAAAACAAGATTGGTTACATGTATATCAATGAGAATAACGTGGAACAAAGAAACGAAACAACACAAAATCATTATATTGGCTTTCGACATGTCTACCTATAGTGGTTACCAAATTTGTTAGTCCTTGTCTCTTCGCCACTCAATAAAATACGACATTGTTTCAGCTAACCAAGTTGCCTACCTGTAGTGGGTAGAGCGATTTCAATATCTATGATTGCTGCAATTTGGTCGATAATAGATGAAGAAACAGGATATATGACAGCCTCATAGCTCTTCTTGTAACTTTAAAGAAAGAAATAAGGATCGATCATGTTGCTTAAAGGGAAAAGAAAACTTCCTAATCACACACGCCGCATGCAAATTGGGAAAGCCATTTTTCTGCCACATACGACATGAACAAATCTTTTCTTTCACAGTAACTAAAGTTGTAGGTATGGACATCACCTCAAAAAGTCGCTTCGATGATTTTTTGATAGCATTAGTACGATAATTCTTGAATAAGTCATTCATGGTGTCAAGCGCCATTCCATTCTTCATCTCTATCCGACGATTATTGAACCACTCCATAACTTGACATGGATCTGATCCACCAACTAAGTGATCGGTAATTCCCTCATGCCCAAAAGACAAGCATTGAATGATTCTAAAGCATTCGTTTTCATCTCCTCATACCGACACCTGTCAGGTCCAAAGTTTCAACATAGAGGGGGGTGAATAGGTTGATTTAAAAATATTTGGTTTCATGCAGTGGATTTAACAACTTTGAACACTATTGTTCTATGCAGAGTACTAAGGTAGTCTGCAGCAGAGACTCAAACTTTATAAGTTTGTCTTTGTTTGGCTGCAGTAATCGATTCCTAATAGTTCTAACTATCTCAAGCAATGAAAACAAGTAAAGAACACAATATTTATATTGGTTCAGACACTCGTTATCAATTGATAATCGAGAGCTTAATCCAGTTTTCTCTTGGTGACCAGTTTAGAAAAGCCAAGAGGTGAGTTCACTATCTTCTTGTTTGTGCCTTTTAAGATAACCTCTTTTAACAAGCTAGCTAATTTGTACAAAAGATGAAGAACCCATATCTTTGCACAGATCCGATGACTGAACTCTTCTATAGCTTTTGTTCTTCAATGGAGACTAGTGAACTCTCTTTTTTATATTCTTCACGATTTAGCTCACTTGAGTAATCTTTGAATTTCTGATTACTTTGTACGCTTTGCTTTGAATCATTCATTCGACAGCCTTACTCACTGAGCCTCAACGATCCCCTCTTATAGGCTGAGGGAATGAACCCGTGACTGTGTACAGTATCTCATGTAACAGCTTGTCACATGTGTGTCTCAACTCATGTTAGCAGCTCATCTACTTCAGATTCTCGTACTGTCAGATTCTGAATCTCATACCTCTGACCCAAACCCCAGCAATCACCTCTGCTATACTCTAGTTTGTTGCACCTTATTCTGCACTTAGTACTGTGAGACCTAGTCTGCACCCGTCCCCTATTGTAACCTCTTCTATACCCAGATCTGTCGCACTTCATGCATTATTGTGTTGGTCCTCGCCTACAAATCCAATCCTAGATCATAAAGCATTTACAGGTCTTTTGTTGCCCATGTATGCCGTAGTTGTTTAGCCAAAATCCTGTGTAGTAGTCTTCATCTGGTGGCTCACACGATGCTCCTCATCTGCAGCCGTCTGCTCTCTAGCATCTGACCTAGACTGCAACTATCTATTTTATTTCTAGTCTAAGCACACTAACAACATCATGATTAATACTCCTAAGTTTTGTTTATCAATTTTTATATAATTTGGTCTTTGAGTCGTGCTGCCAAATTGTTAAGTATCACATGAAAGTGTGCAAAGCTCTTAGTTCTTGTTTTCTTTTCAGCTTCCAAGTCTGCTGCAATTGGTTGAAGACTATCAATAAGCTCATGGAATGCTTCCTTTGTCCATTAATGCATGTTGTAGAATTCTTGATCCAACTGGCGAAGTCTGTATTCTACTGTAGTTTCTGAAGGAGAGGATTCTTCATGTGCAGACAGTGCCCTCTCTGCTGTGGTTCTTGCAGTAGATGATGGTCTTTCCTGAACTGAAATTATTTAGACTTCTACAAGAGCTTGTTTCAGTTCTCTAGCTACCGTTTGAGGTGTCATCTGTATGTCAGATGTGCCACAATATAGCAATCCTTTTAGAAATGCAACAGACGATGGATCTGCCCTTGTTTGCACCATACCAAAAGAGGAAGATGGTGAAAACATGATGTTGAATAGACTTTGGCCTTTCGGGGGAGTGTCATTTGTCTATTTTTGCTTTATTTCTTCGAGTGTGACTTTTTTGGGAGCTTGATCTACTGTAGTCTCTGTTGTATCTACGGATTTCTCTTCCACTATGACTATTTCTTCTATCTAGGTGGGAGTGAGATCAAGCGTAGTTACTTGTGTGAATTCTGCTGGATTTGTGAGTTGCATTGAGGTGGCCTCTTCTGCATCCTTGGTTGGTGATGCCTCAGCTGTTCCTGATTCCCTCTACACTGTAGGCTCTTCAGTTAGAAGGCTTGTTGCAGGTGATTCTGTTGCTTGACCCTCAGCTGCAGGTGATTCAGCTGCTTGTTCCGTTGGTGAAGACTTTGCTGCTGCTTCTACTTCAGATGCCTCTGTTGCTGCTTCTACTTCATATGACTCTGCTGCTGCTTCTTCTTCTGTTGACTCTGTTGCTGCTTCTTCTTCTTCTATTGTTCTCTTCCCCTGGATTCCTTCTTCAGCAACTTCATCAATAATTTCATCATCATGAGCTTCAGAGTGTAGTACAACATCATCACCATCATCTCCTGCTGGTTGTGTTCTCCTAATAGTTGGCCTGGAGAGATAGTCATAGATGTCCAAAGTTACACCTCTGACATGTTTATCTACTAATCTCTTCAGCTCAACCTCCACCTCAAGAGTATGCACAAATTCAATGTGGTATAATTATGCTTATTTATGTCTCCTTGTCTTCAGTGTTAAGTTCTTGACTTCAAGTGCTCCACTGAATAAGATGTATGGTTTCGTGGGTCTTTTCTTCTCGTTTGCCTCCATCTTTTGAATCTGAACTAGTCAGTGGATTTCTTCTTATGTCATACCATCAACTACTCCAATTTCTATCTTTAACCCATATGGATTTATTCTGTAGTGTGTGGTTGGTCCTGATGGAATCAGCTTAGACGTGGAAGCCCTTGATGTCCTTCTAATTGGAAGTTTGCTTTGCCTGACAAACTCTTGAATTATTTCTTCCTTCATTTCAGCATTTCTTCTTGCTGTGATTTGCCTAGCGGTTCATAGGTTCTGACCTTGGGTTTTTGAATTCTTTCATGCATAACTTGAGCTGTCTGCAAAGCTTTAACAGTCTCCTCCTTTTCTAGAGATTGTTTGACTTCAATTGTTGTTGTTATTGTGGCCCAAGCTTCTATTGCAGTCATTGGATGATCTTCTTTAATCACAGATCTCATTGGAACTATTGTTGTTGTGGACGGTTCAATTACAGCAGATCTGATTTCCACAATGCTTGTAGTAGAGTGGGCTTGAGATGGCCCAGTCTGCATTGCTCTGAGATCTGCTTCAATAGCTTTTATTTCTTTTCTTGTATATCCCTTTGCACTGAGCTCCTGACTAAGTTGAGCTTATGGTCTTTCCCTAACCTCTTGATAGCTTCTTTGAGCTTCCAGTACGAGTTTTTGGAGGTTCTCGTCTACATCGGTCTTTAGATACTTCAATGCCACATTGGCATCATGAAGTGCTATAAGTTCTAGCTCTTTTGGTGGAAGGGTTCTTGAGGATGAACCCTAAATTAGTTGCCTAGTCTGCTCTTTTGGAGATTGTGTTTCTACTTCCATCCCTGTTGACTCTACAGTAGGGTGATCTGATATGGTCTCCTCGTCTGAGATATGCAAGACGAGTCTTCATCTGGTTTCTTTTAGTTTCTTTGTTTTGGCTAGTTGTGCTTTGCTGGTTAGGACCTTCTTCACCTTCCCAGTATTCTTCGGAAGGTGTTCTGCAGCTTTTGCACTGGTCTACACTACTACTGCTTTGGGGGATGGTCTGCAGCTTTTGCATTAGTCTGCACTGCTCCAGCCTCCTTCGTGAATCAGATAGGTTGCTTGTCTATCTTTCTTACATCTATTTTCTTAGCCACTGTCCATGGCGTTTCTTTCTTCTCAGATAGTTTCAGCTTTCCTTTGAGGATGATGCTGATTACTCTTCCAAACAAATGTTGTTTTGCTGCCACAGCCTTTGTGAGCTGGTACATGAGCAGTTTTTCCCAATTTATCTTGTACTTTATGAGAATTTCACACATAATCTCATGTTGATCAGATGTGATCTGATTCTTGAAGAATTCTTTGGACAAGATAACTTTCTTGACAACATCTGCGAGCAGCTTGTGCTCCTTAGATAAGTACTTGTTCATCGTTCTGATTTCTTCTTTCTGCGTGTCTTTACTTAACATGACATGCCATCAGTGTGCTACTACGGAAGGTGGGATGATTCTACATCCTTCGTTTGAGACTTTGAAGTACTGTCCAAAGTCATCTGCACCTATGTAGATCCCAATTGGTTTTTGTTCTTGAGAAATACTTGATCAGTTCAAGATCGTCAGCAACTTTTACCCTCTCGATGAAATTCTGTACTTCTTCATCATAAATTCTACTTGTTTTTTCACAAAAATACTTGAGCCCTGAATCTTGAATTAACTCGGCTATCTCCTTCACTTCATCGGATTCGTTTCTCAGGGTCTCAAAATTGAGCACCACCCTAGTTTTGCAACTCGGTTTTCTTTATTGGGCTTCGTTCCTTATCAGGTTTTAGACTCTTTTGGGAGTGTTTGACTGAGTGTTGAACATTTTTCAAAAAGATCGAGAGAACTTTTGAGTTGTGTGATTGAATTTGAGAGAATTTTGTGAACTTAGGGTTTCATAGTTTCGTGCAGTAGAGCACAAGACTGAGAGAGAGAGAGAGAGAGAGAATTAGAGAGAGAATGAGATGTAAAAGTATTTTTCTAATTAAAAAATCTCAGATTTTATACTCTTCGAAAAATATAACCGTTGTTAGTTTTTAACTAGCCGTTACCCAGTTTTTGTTATTGATTTGACCGTTGTGTGATTTTAGACAATCAGTTTTACAAAGTTATTTACTTTCCAAACATAGATGTGCAGTATAGCAATATTATCTCTAGTCTATATTCCTCATGTGCAGTAAGCAGTAGAGTAAAATAATGCTAGTCTACATATCACAAAATAAAATTAGTCTGTATTCTACATGTACAGTAGAACAATAGAATATTTTGATCAATTTTATTATTTTAAATCCAGTATACCTAATTCATCACAGAATAAAAAAAAATTTCTCTCATCAAGAGGCTTTGTAAAAATGTCTACAATTTATTTTTCTATTGGAATGTATTTTAATTTAATATGATCTTTTTACACATGATCTCTAATAAAGTGAAATCTGGCATAAATATATTTGGTTCTTGCATGAAAAACTGGATTTTTTGAAATCACCATTGGAGACATGGTTGTTACAAAATATTGAGGTTTCAGAGAATATCATACAGTCTGCAAGCTGTGACCTCATCCATAGTATTTGTACATCACATCTTCCAACAACTATGTATTTTGCTTTTGCACTAGAGGTTGACATAGTGGTCTGTTTCTTATTGAACCATGAGATCAGTCTTGCACCAAGGAATTGACATGATCCATGAGTGCTTTTTCTATCAACTTTACAACCTACAAAGTCTACATCTGAAAAACCTGTTAGTGTAAAATATGATTCCTTAGGATACCATACGCCAAGATTTGGAGTTCCTTTAAGATATCTCAGGATTCTCTTTACCGTAATGTAGTGGCATTCCTTGAGATTAGATTGATACCTTGCACAAACGCAGAGTGAATATTGTATGTCTGGTCTTTTTGCAGTAAAATATAATAATGAGCCTATTACTCCTCTACACATGGTTTGACTTATACTCTTTCCATTTTCATCTTTATCTATTTTTATTGATGTACTCATAGGGGTTTTCATATGGCTTGTACCTTCTAATCCATACTTTTTGATTGCGTTCTTTAGGTACTTAGATTGATTCAGGAAGATCCCACTTTCTAACTGTAGTACCTAACCTAGAAAGTATTTCAATTTCCCCATTAAGCTCATTTGAAATTTAGATTTCATTAATTCAGCAAATCGTTCACAAAGTTTATTGTTAGAGTAACCACATATAATGTCGTCCACGTAAATTTGCAATAACAATATATGTTCTTTATGCTTTTTAAGGATTAAAGTGGTATCTACATTTCCTCTATGAAATTTATTATCACATAAAAAGGTTGAGAGAGTTTCATACCATGCCCTTTAAGCTTGCTTTAATCCGTATAATGTCTTGTCCAACCTGTAAACATGTTCTGGATGTTCAAACTCTTCAAAACCAGGAGGATGTTCAACATATACTTCCTCTTGGAGCTTTTCGTTTAGAAAGGCACTCTTTACATCTATCTGGTAGACTTTGAATCCTTGATAGGCAGCAAAGGTCTTATCAAAATCGATTTCTTCTTCTTGTGAGTATCCTTTTGCAACTAACCTAACTTTGTTTCTAATGATTATTCCATTTTCCTCAGTTTTGTTTCTGAATACCCATTTGCAGCCAACAAATGGATAATTTTTTGGTCTTGGTGTTAGATATCATACTTCATTTCTTTATAACTCATTCAGTTCTTCTTGCATGACATCTACCTAGTTTGGATCACTCAAGGCTTCACTTGTTGCTTTTTTTTTCTACTTCTGATGTGAAGCTGGTAGACAACCATTCTTTGGTTGTTGCCCTTCTAGTCTGCACAGGTGCATCTTTGTCTCCAATGATGTCTTCTTGTGTGTGTTCCTTGATCCATCTTCTCTTGTATTGTTCATCAGTTTTTTGCTCTAGTTGTTGTAGAGAGATCGATTTTTCTGTCTCTGCTGCATTGTGGTTTTCTTCATTGTGTGCAGATGACTCTTCCTTGACTCCAGTTTCAATACCCTCGTCTACATCCTGTTCATCGTCTATAAATGCACATTCCTCATCAAAGACATTAGCATCTCCCATGGATGTTTCTGATTCATCAACAGATACATGTACTGACTCCTCAACCGTTTGTGTTCTTATATTGTATACTCTAAAGACTTTACTAAATGTGTAGTATCCTAAGAAGGTTCCCTCGTCTGTCTTAGGATCAAATTTCCCTAGATGATTTTAGTCATTGTTGTGTAGCATTTACATCCAAAGGCATGAAAGTAATTGAGACTTGGTGTCTTCCTTTTCCATAATTCATAGGGAGTCTTTTTATGTAGTTTGTGTATTATGCATCTGTTTTGAGTGTAGCAAACTGTGTTTACTGCTTCTTCCCAAAAGCTTTTAGGTAAGTTTGCATCAGCAAGCATTGTCATTGTTGCTTTTATAAGTGTCCTATTTTTCCTCTCTGCTACACCATTTTGTTGAGATATTCTAGATGTTGAGAAGTTGTGTTTTATTCCGTGATCATTGCAGTAGGTGTCTACTCCTGATTGATCAAATTCAGTACCATGATCACTTTTAATTGTGATTACCTCAATTCTTTTCTCATTTTGCATTTGTCTTAGGAATCTAGTTAGGAGACTATAAGTTTCGCTCTTTTTATGTAGAAACTTTACCAATGTGTATCTTGAGTAATCATCTACTATAACTAGAGCATATTTCTTTCTACTTAAACTCTTTACCTCAATTGGACCAAAAATGTCCATATGTAATAATTCCAGAACTCTATTTGATTCTGATGAATTTAGAGGTTTAAAGGTTGCTTTAATCTGCTTTCTTTCTTGACATGGTCTGCATAGCTTATCCTTTTTAAACTTTACTTGTGAACACCTCTCACTAGAATTTATGAGCATAATCTGGCTATAGTTTTAAAATTAAGGTGAGTTAATCTTTTGTGCCATACCCAGTTTGTGTCTTCAGCATCATTTGTGTAAAAATATGTTACTTGTTCTCACTATGATGAGTCAAAATCTGTTGCATAGATGTTTTATTTTCTGATTCCTACTAATTGGACTTTTTGTGTGATTTTATCTTTTACTTGACATGAATTTTGAGTGAATGAGACATCATAAATTCTATCACACACCTGACTAATGGATAGTAGGTTATGTTCTAAGCCTTTGACTTAAGGAACATCTCTAAAGATTAAGAAACATGTACCAAGGGTTCCCTAACCTTTAGTTTTACCTACCTTTTTTCCTCCAAAAATTACTAGAGGTCCTTGTTTTTTTCTGTAGTCTTTAAGGATGCTTTTGTTTCCTGTCATGTGTCATGAACATCCACTGTCAAGATCCCATATTCCGCCCTATTTTTCTTGCATTTAAAACATAGAGAGCTCATACATGATACCCACTCATATAGGTCCTTATTTGTTAGTCTTTGGAATCCACACTTATTTTCTTGTGAGAATTTCAATATTCAAAGAACTTGTGATCAAGCTTTCCACAGGTGTAACAGTAGACCTTTGATTTTATAGTTCTAGGTGGTCTGCTTAAGTTTTTTCATCTTTTCTATTGTGTTTGGCATGAGCAGATATGCCTTATGTGCGGCCTTCTCTGTGTTGTCTTGGAGATGCTATTCGACACTAAGTAGTTAGATACATACTGAATTTCATAAGGCCTTTCATTGATCCTTTTCTTAGGATTCATGACCTTCTGTACTTTATGGTACGCTTCATGAGTTCGTGCTGATGGTCTGCTCTAGATTTTCACTCTCTCGGTTTGTGTAGTAGAGATCTTACTCTTCTGCACTGACTATGCAATAGAGCTTTCGCTCTTCTGCATTTTTTATGCAGTAGAGGTATTGCCCTTCTGCAAGATTTTTGAAGAGGTTTGTTTTACCTTTTTCTTACTGGTGATTACCTTTTCATTTGCTTTATTATTCAAACAGTCATTATATCCTAACCCTCCTTTATCATGGGAGGATTCACCTGTATTTTGCATTTTTTATAAACACACGGTCTTTTCGTTCCACGTATCTACTTGCTTTTGAAGCTCAACATTTCTCAACGTGAGTGTTTTCACTACTGTATTGAGAAACTTAACTTTTTCATTTGCTTCCTTTAGCTCATCTTGAGCTTTGACTAGGCTGCCATTGTTTTCTTTATATGCTTGATTGCATTTCTCTTTGAGATTTGCAATTAACTTAAGATTTTCTTTATTTTCTCCTAAAAGAGAAATAAAACTTTCAGAGCTTTCTTGAAATTCTTCCTTCAATTCCTCTAGGGTGGCGTCTGAGTTTGAAAAGTCAAATACCTGTTACTTTTTGTCATTTCTTGCCATGAGACAGAGCTAAGCATTTCAGATTTTTTCTTCATCGTCAGAGTTTGTCTCACTCTATGCCTTTACAGTATAGGCTCTTCTTCTTTTTTTTCTTCCAGAATTCCCTTTGCTGGAGTCCTTCTTGTATTTTTGTGCAGACAATTCTTGTGTGGGTCGTCTGCATTATACAGTAAAGTGTCATGCCTTGCCATAGTTGTAGCCGACCTCCTTCTCAGCTTCTTTCGTCTTTGTGGGGAAGTTCTTCTTGAGATTTCTTTTTTTGAATAACTTTTTGGACTTCTTGGCCATCAGTGCAAGCTCTTCAGATAGTCCTTGTTCACTTGGAGGCAAGGTGTCACCGGTCTCCTCCGTTGCCATTGACATCAGGATTTTCTCTTGAGCTTCAAAAGCTAGAGTCTTCTTCCTGGCCTCCTCTACTTACCTCTTCTACTCAACTTCTAGATTGTATGTATGCAATACACCATATAGTTGAGCTAAGGACATCTTTGCTAGGTCTCTGAATTCCTTTATTGATGTGTTTTTTATACTCCAGACCTCACCAAGTAATCTCATGAACTTTAGGTTGACTTCCTTCTTATCAAAAGTCTTTCCCAAAGTCTTGAGATTATTGATGAGTATATTGAACCTTTCATAGAAGCTGGTTAGATTCTCATCAGATCTCATTGAGACCCAGTCATACTTCTGCATAAGAACATCTTTCTTATTTTCTCTGATTTCATTAGTTCCTTCGTTTCTGAACAGTAGAGCATCCCATGTTTCTTTTGAAGTGGTTGTATGAACCACTATTTCAAACATGTCATCGCCCAGAGTTTTGAACATCTCATTTCTTGCTTTTCTGTCCATCAATACCATATCATAATCCTCCCTTGTCAAAAGTGGCTTTGGCTTCTTTACTTCATTGCTTGGATCAATTGGATCTGCCATCATTTTATCTATGGAATCCAAGTGTGCAAGCATCTTCACCTTCCAATGATTGAACTTGTTGACAAGCATGTTGGTGGTTGTCCGCTGTTGGACATTTAGGTAGCTTTGATGGAGCCATATTTTCCTTCCAAAAACAAACTGTTAGTAACTTCTTTGTAGATTAAAAAGAGTGATCTTTTCTTTCCAAAACTCTTAGGTCTGAAAAGTCATGCTCTGATACCAATTGTTAGATCCAAAGTTTCAACCTAGAGGAGGGTGAATATGTTGATTTAAAAATATTTGCTTTTATGCAGCGGATTTAACAACTTTGAACATTACTGTTCTATGCAGACTACTGAGGTATTGCAGAGTGCTCAATAGCTTGCTCAGTCTGCACTATTGCAGACTGTGTTTCCTCCTCCATGGCGAGTGGCTCTGTAGCAGGTTTCTCTGAAACGGTTCCTTCATCGGAGGTCTGCACAAGGAGTTTTCTCGTCATTCTTGGCTGTTTCATTTTTGGTTGAGCTTTCTCGACTGGCATCTTCTTGATTTGCTTCTTTGCAGATATTGTCTGTACTTTTGCACTACTATAGTGGTCTTCTTGGCTTTTCGTCTTGTCTATATTTTTGCAGACTTTGCTAGGTGTTATGCAGGTTTGACCACGGTCTGCACTGTTACAGCCTTCCTTGTTAGTCCAATAGACAGCTTGCCTATTTTCTTGACATCAATCTGTTTGGCCATCTTCCATGGCCTCCCTTCCTTATCAGAAAGCTTGAGTTTATGTTTGAAAAGGATGCTGATTATCCTTCCAAATAGTGGTTGTCCAGCTTCTACGGTTCTGGCGAGTTGATACATGAGCAAACTGGCCCAGTTGACTCTGCTTTTTGTGAGGATTGCGCACATGATCTCCTGCTGATCAGTTGTAATCTTTTCTTTGTTCAATTCCCTGGAAAGGATGACCTTCTTCACTATGTCGGCAAGTAGCTTATGCTCCTTTCACAAGAACTTTTTCATTGTTCTTATTCCTTCGGTCCACCTTTCTTGGCTTAGCATGGCTTGCCTTCCCAACCTCACAACGACTCGTGGAATGATCCTTGAATCTTCATTTGCAAGATTGAAGTATTGTGCGAAATCGTCTGGTTTCACATAGATTGAAATCCGCCTTGTAGTAGAGGTATATGAGATCAGCTGCAGGTTGTCTACAACTTGTGCCTTTTTTATGAAGTCCAATACTTCATCATCATAGATCCTGTTTATGTGTTCACACAGGAATTTGAGTCCAGCCTCTTCAACTAGGTCAGCTATGTCTTTGACCTAATCTGATTCGTCTCGTATCGTGTTGAAATCGAACACGATGCCAGTCTGTAATTCGATCTTCCTTGTAGGACTCTTTTGAGATTGAGATGACTTAAGGATTTTCTGAGATGTGTTTGATGGTGTGTTGGCCATTTTCAAAGAGGTTTGAAAGAATTTTTGTGTATAGAAATCAAATTTCGAATGATTTTCAGAAAGTTAGGTTTTTCGATTTCGTGCAATAGAGCGCCAGAGAGTTTAAAGAGAGAGAGTTACAACGTTTTTATAGAGAGAGATAGAGAGAATATATTAAAGAGTAAAGTGAATTTCTAATTGAAAATTTTTAATTTTTATACTCGTTTTGAAAATATTTTGTTGACAGTGTTTTCTTGTCGTTACGCAGTGTCAATTGTTTTTTTTACAATTATATAACGTTTAAAAATAGATATAGTTTACTAAAATAGTTGCATCAGAGCAATATTACTTCTAGTCTGCTAGAGAAATATTGCTAGTTTGTATTTTTAATAAATAATGCTAGTCTGCTTTCTATACATGCAGTAGAGCAGTAAAACATTTTGCCCAGTTTCACTATTTTAAATCAAGTATACCCAATTCTCCACGAAATTGAATAAACTTGCTTTCATTAAGAGGATTTGTAAAAAATATCTACAACTTGTTTTTTCTATTAGAATGTATTCGAATTTAATATGACCTTTCTACACATGATCTCTGATAAAGTGATATCTGACATCAATGTGCTTGGTTCTTGAATGAAAATTTGGATTTTCCAGAAATAGCATTGCCGACGTGTTATCACAAAATATAGAGATTTTAGAAAATATCATACCATAGTGTGCAAGTTATGACCTCATCGATTGTATTTGTGCAGCACAACTTCTACAATAGAGTAGACACAGTTGTCTGCTTCTTGCTGAACCATGATATTATCCTTGCTTTAATGAATTAACATGATCCACTTGTACTCTTTCTTTCAACTGTACATCCTGCAAAATCTACATCTGAAAAAACTATCAGTGTAAAATCTGATTTCGGAGAATACCATACATCAAGATTTGGAGTTCCCTTGAGATATCTCGGATTCTCTTTACTATAGTGTAATGGGATTGCTTGGGACTAGATTGATACCTTGCACAGACACAGACTACATATTGAATGTCTGGTTTGCTTGCAGTAAGGTATAATAGTGACCCTATTATCCCTCTATACATTGTTTGATTTATTTTCTTTCCATGTTCATCTTTATCTATTTTAATTGATGTGCTCATAGGGGTTTTCATATGACTAGCATTTTTTAAGCCGTACTTTTTAATTCTTGTTCTTGAAGTACTTAGATTGATTTAAAAAGATTCCAATATTTATCTGTTGTACAGCAGTTCTATGAAATATTTTAGTTCTCCCATTAAGCTGATTTGAAATTTGAATTTCATTAGTTCTGTAAATCGTTCACAAAGCTTATTATTAGTGTAACCAAATATAATATCATCAATATAGAATTGCACTAAGAATATATGTTTCTTATGCTTCTTTAGGAATAGAGTGGAATCTACCTTCTCTTTCAAATTTATTTTCACAAAGAAAAGTTGAGAAGGTTTCATACCATGCCCTAGGTGCTTGTTTTAGTCCATATAATGCCTTATCTAACCTATATACATGCTCTGGATATTCATAGTCTTCAAAGCCAGAAGGTTGTTCAACATAAACTTCCTCTTGCAACTTTTCATTTAAGAATGCACTTTTTACATCCATTTGGTAGACTTTAAATCCTTGATATGCAGCATATACAAGAAACATTCTTATGGCTTCTACTCTTACTACAGGGGCAATGATTTAATCAAAATCAATCCCTTCTTCTTCTGAATACCCCTTGTTTCTGATGATTGTTCTATTTTTCATCAGATTTGTTTCTAAATATCCATTCGTAACGTACAACTAGATAGTTTTTGGGTCTTGGTGTGAGATACCAAAAGTTTTTAGGAACATTTTTTTATAGATAGCTTTTATCATTGTTGTGTATATAGCATATGCATCCAAAAGCATGAAAGTATTTGACACTTGGTGTCTTTCCTTTGCACAATTCGTAGGGGGTTTTCTTATAAAGTTTGTGAATTGTGCATCTATTCTGAGTATAGCAAAACTGTATTAACTGCTTCTGCCCAGAAGCTTTTAGATAAGTTTGCATCAGAAAGCATTGTCCTAATTGCCTCTATGAGTGTAATCTGAGCATTGTCCACTAGATTTTCTTAGGATAATCTGGCTATAGTTTTAAAATTTAAATGAGCTAATCTTTTATGACATATCCAGTTTGTATCTTCAGCTTCTTTAGTGTAGAAACATTTTATTTGTTCTTACTGTGATGAATCAAAGTCTACTGCATAAATGTTTCATTTCCTTACTTATAATAATTTAACTTCTTGTGTGATTTTATCCTTTACTTGGCATGCATCATAAGTGAATGATACATCATAATTTTTATCACACAATTGACTAATGGATAGCAGGTTATGTTGTAAGCCCTTAACATAAGCAACTTCTCTAAAGATTAAGGAACCTGTACCAAGGGTTCCGTAATCTTTTGTTGTACCTACTTTTCCTCCTCCAAATATGACAACAAGTCCTTGTTCCTTTCTGTAGTCTTCAAGGAGGGATTTGTTTCGTGTAATGTGTCCTGACCATCCACTGTCCAGGTACCATATGCCCTTTTGTTTTTCCTGTAATGAAAACATGGAGAGCTTGTACATGGTATCTACTCATTTGCGTCCTTATTGGTTAGCTTTTGGAATCTACACTTGAATTATCTTCTTATGGGTATTCCAGCATTCAAATTATTTGTGGCGAATTTTGCCACAGGTAAAGTAGTAGATCTTTGATAGTATGCTTCTTAATGGTCAGCTCCACTTCGTTTGTTACTCTTGACATGAGGAGATGTGTCTCGAATATGGATTTCTCCAAATTGTTCTGGAGAAGTTGTTTCATACTGAGTAGTTAGGTGCATGCTGAGCTTCATAAGGCCTTTCTTTGAATTTCTTTTTAGAATTCCTTGTCTTCTGCTCCTTATGGTATTTATCATAAGCACGTACTGGTAATCTGCTCCAACTCTTCTGAGGTTGAGCAATAGAGATCTTACTTTGCAGTAGAGATCTCTTGAGCATACTGCTCTTACTTAGTACTGTTTGTGCAATTAAGCTTTTGCTCTTTTGTACAGTCTGTGTAGCAGAGCGTTGGCTCTTATGCACATATGCTGCAGTAGAGACATTCTTCTTCTGCACACCTGCTACAGTAGAAATGTTTTTTTTCTGCAGAACTTTTGAAGTGGTGTGCTTAGCTTACTTGGTAATGACCACTTTATCTGCATTATTATTCAACCAGTCATTATATCCCAACCCAGTTTTATCATGGGAGGTTAACTAGTGTTGAGCATTTTTTGCAAACCTAATGTCTTGTCATTCCAAGCATCCACTTGCTTTTGAAGCTCAGTATTTTTCAATGTAAGTGTTTCCACTACCACATTGAGAAGTTTCACTTTTTCATTTGCTTCTTTCAGTTTATCTTGAGCATTGATTAGACTATTATTAGTCTCTTCATTTAAATTGCATTTCTCTTTAAGCATTGCAATCTCCTTAAAATTTTCTTTATTTTCCTTTAAAAGGGAAATAAAGCTTTCAGAGATTTCTTGAAGTGCTTACCTCAATTCCTCTATGATGGCCTCTGAGTTAGAGATATCAAATACCTGTTTTTATTCATCTTCTATGGCCATGAGACATAGCTGAGCATTTGATATGATATTTTTATCATCAGAGTCTGTGTCACTCCATGTTTTTATTGCATAAGCTTTGCCTCTTTCCTTTCTTAAAGAGGTGACTTTGTTGTTTTTTAGGGGAAGTTCTTTTTGAAAATTCTTTTCTTGAAAAGCTTCTTGCACTTCTTTTCCATCAATGTCAATTCTTCAGATACCCCTTGTTCACTTGCAGAGATATCAAATACCTGCTTTTATTCATCTTCTATGGCCATGAGACATAGCTGAGCATTTGATATGATATCTTCATCATCAGAGTCTGTGTCACTCCATGTTTTTATTGCATAAGCTTTGCCTTTTTCCTTTCTTCAAGAGGTGACTTTGTTGTTTTTTAGGGGAAGTTCTTTTTGAAAATTCTTTTCTTGAATAACTTCTTGCACTTCTTTTCCATCAATATCAGTTCTTCAGATACCCCTTGTTCACTTGCAGAGATATCAAATACCTGCTTTTATTCATCTTCTATGGCCATAATACACAGCTAAGCATTTGATATGATATCTTCATTATCAGAGTCTGTGTCACTCCATGTTTTTATTGCATAAGCTTTGCCTTTTTCCTTTCTTCAAGAGGTGACTTTGTTGTTTTTTAGGGGAAGTTCTTTTTGAAAATTCTTTTCTTGAATAGCTTCTTGCACTTCTTTTCCATCAATGCCAGTTCTTCAGATACCACTTGTTCACTTGGAGACGAGGTATCACTAGTCTCCTCCTCTGTTATGGATTTCAGAACTTTTTTCTTAGCTTTGAATGCCAAGGTCTTCTTTCTTGCATCGTCTATTTCCTTCTTTTGCTCAACTTCGAGATTGTATGTAAGTAGTACACTATACAGTTCAACCATGTACATTTTTGTTAGAACTCTGGATTCCCTTATAGCTGTGGTCTTTGTATTCCATATTTCACCAAGAGATCTTACAAACTTTATGTTGATTTCCTTATTTTCGAAACTCTTTCCTAAAGTTTTGAGATTTTTGATGAGAACATTGAACCTTTCGAAGAAAGTAGTCAGATTCTCATCAGATCTCATTGAGACTAGTTCGTATTGTTGTATTAATACATCTTTCTTGTTTTCCCTGATCTCATTGGTTCTTTCATTTCTTAGCAGTTAAGGCTCACATGCTTCCTTTGCTGTGGTCGTATGAATCACTATCTCAAACATGTTTTCATCAAGAGATTTCAATATTTGATTTATGACTTTTCTATCAACCATTTCGAGATCCCAGTCCTCTCTGGACCAGAGAGATTTTGGTCTTGGTAATTCTCTCGTTGGAACCTTTGGATCTGGTATCATTGGAACATGAGGTCCTTCCAGGACAATGTCTTGCATTCTTTCCTCTATTGAGTTGAGATGTGCAAGCATTCTCCGTTTTCAATAGTTGAACTTGTCGAAGGAGCATGTTTGAGGTTCTACATTATTAGGACATTTGAGAAACTTTGGTGGTGCCATTGTTCTTCACATAAACAAAACTGTTAGTAAATTCTTTGTAAATAATGACCTTTTTCTTTCCACAAACTGTTAAGTATGGAAAATCAGGCTCTAATACCAATTGTAAAGTTTGAGTTTCAACCTAAAGGAAGGTGAATAGGTTATTTCAAAAATTTCAAACATTTGATGCGGAATACTAGTTCTATGCAAACCATAGTTCTATGCAGACTACTTAGGTAGTCTGCAGATGACAGTTGGTGATATCCAGTAGAAAATTTAAACTCTTTGAGTTTTATCTCTGTTTCGCTGTGATGATTTGTTTCTAATAGTTCTAAATATCAATACAGTAAAGGCAAATAATAGACACAGTATTTATATTTGTTTATACAATCAATATCAAATGATAATCGAGAACTTAGACCAGTCTTCCCTTGGTGACCAGTGTAGTCAAGCCAAGATATGAGTATCACAATCTTCTCGTTTGAGCTTACAAGAAACTTCTTTTTACAAGTTATCTAACTTGTACAAAAAGATAAAGAACCTACATCTTTTGCACAGATCCAAACTCTGGACTCTACTACAAGATTTGGTCTTCTGCAAACTAGTGACACCCTCTTCATCGTATCTTAACGATTTAAATTCTTGAGTAATCTATGAATTTCTGATTGCTTTGCACTCTTTGCCTTTCAATCCTTATTCAACTGGCTTATTATCATAAGCCTCAACGGTTCCCTTTTAAAGGCTTAAGAACAAACCTATTTACAACGCACTGGTCCTGGAATGACGCTTTGCCACTTGTGTCCTCCACCATCTCGTTCTTGATGCTGGTAGTCCACCATCTCCAGAATTTATATCATTGTTATTTTAACTAAAATCTTCACTTGACTAACTCCAGACCTTTGACCCAACCACAAGCAAACCATCCTCTGCTGCACCCAGTCTGTTGCACCATTGTCTGCATATTGTACTGTGAGATCTCGTCTGCATCTGTCCCAATTACATCCTCATCTGCACCCAAATCTACTGTACATTGATGCATTTTGTGTTGGTCCTCGTCTGCAAGCTCAGTCCTAAGATCCTGCAGACTTTGACGTTCTTTTGTTATTTATCAATGCAATAATTGTTCATCCAAAGTCCTCTATAATAGTCTGCATCTGGTGGCTTGCACGACGCACATACATCTGCAACCATCTGCTCACTGGCATCTAACCTAGACTGCAACTACCTACTTAACTTCTAGCCTAAACATACTAACTACATTATAACTAATACATCTTAGTTTTGTTACATAATTTCTATACAAATGGAGGGATTGCACATTCCTATCACTATTGTTCTTCAATGCAGACTAGTGTTAGTCCAGTCCCTACTGCAACCTCGTCTGCACCCTGATATGCTGCACTTCATGCATTACTGTGTTGGTCCTCATCTGTAAGTCCAATCCTAGATCTTGAAGTATTTATAGATCTTTTGTTATCTATGCATGCCTTAGTTTCTTAACCAAAATCCTCTGTAGTAGTCTGCATGTGGTGGTTCACACGATGCTGCTCATCTGCAGCTGTCTGCTCTCCAACATGTGACTTAGACTGCAACTACCTACTTCATTTCTAGCGTAAGCACACTAAAAACATCATGGCTAATACTTCTAAGTTTTGTTCATCAATTTCTATACAATTGGAGGGATTGCATATTCCTATGAACGCCCAATAGCAAAAAAAAATAGGTTGCCTTTCAAATGGCATTAGAGATTTCAAAAATTCTTCGACTAGTTTGCCTTCCTTTTTCTGAATCCCTTCCATCTCCTTATAAAATCTGTGACCGTTGGGCATATGCATATCTCTCGAGAGCCTAACGTATAATCCTTGTATGATGCTGGCTTATTAGTACCTTTGTATCTTGCCCTAAGATTATCTTTGAGATGATGAAGACAAAAGGAAAGTGGATGATCCGCAAACACTTCAAGAAACGCTTGTAAAAGACAAAAATTACAATCTAATACAAAATTGATCTTTCGATCAACTGGAATAACTTTTCGTAGCTCTGAAAGGAACCAACGCCAACTAGAATACATCTCCTTATCAACCATAGCAAATCCCAAGGGAAAAAATCCTATTTATTATTATTATTATTATTATTATTATTATTATTATTATTAAACAAAACATAAATAGTCAAAAATGGGAACAATACACAAACCTTTGATCTGTAGGTAAGTTTTCCCACTCTTTTTTCAATAGGAAAAGAACCTTCATATCTCCTGATTAAACGTTTGTGCACCTTGCCATGAGATCTGATCATGTGGGAAAAGAGTTTCACCATGACCATGTCTCTTTTTTTTACTCCACGTGCCTTCGTTTCGTGTCCGCCTATTTTTTATCCTTTTTCTGCCTTGGCCAAGTTTGATTTGGTCAACTCAGACTCTTCCTACCAACCTTTGACAAAATGAAAGACACTTGGACTCTTTTCTGCATAAGATTTTACCAAAGTATGAGGAGTCAAAGATTGTTGCCCCGTTGTCAGCTCGAAGAGGCTAGATCCCGTAACTTCGCTCCTCTGTAAGTTGTAAGAGAACTGGGCTATGTCTAGTAATTTTACCCAATCTTTTTGATTGACACTTATAAAGTGTCTCATACATAGCTCCAGCAAAACATTCACCCGTTTCGTCTGATCGTCAGTTTGCGGATAAAGGCTTGTAGAAAAGTTTAACTCAGATCCCAGCAATTCACCTCTGTGAGTGTCTCGGTCGCTCACGATCGATTTCGTCTTGAGCCGTTCAAGTTAGGGGAAACTTGGTATGGCAATAGGAGCAAGTTCTGTCTTCTTGGTTAGAGCATCTGCCACCGTGATTTTGTTAAGATGTGGGTCATCATGGATTGGGGGG
>LIEC01011146.1:0-14518 GCA_001925005.1 Drosera capensis
TCGACCGCCTCCCATACTTCCTGAGCATCTAGGATTGCCTCCATTTTTATTGCTCATACCGTATAATTTGAGGAGTTCAGCATCGGAAAATTGAACGACATTCCGCCGCTCTCTTTTGACGCTTGCTGGGGAATAATTGACATTTTTTAAAAAAATATTTTTTTTAAAAAAAATATTCTTAATTACGAAAAATGCCCTTTGACCGTGTAATTACGAAAATGCCCTTGACTTCCCTTTGACCTAGGTATAAAAGCATTTTTTTCTCTTGCTTTTTTTTTTCCCCTTCACTGCCGCACTCCCCTCCTTTTTCACCACCAAACACGCACGCCTCTTCCTCACGTCGTCACCACCCCCAAAACAAACACCACCCAAAACCGTCGCTGCTTAAGGAGAACAAATCCGTCTCCGACGATAATGGCGCTTCCCGCGCCTGGATTCTCTGGTCTCGCGCCGACGCCTCACGTGGCGGCCTCGCCTTGCCTCAGATCCACCAAATCGAGACGGTGGAATTGGGTGGCCTGAGATCTTCCGTCTCACTGGTGGGTTTGGCTCCCCAAGTTCGCTGGAGTACGGATCTGGAGTGGGTGGACGAGATCTATTTACTAGATCCAGGGGTTCTCGTACTCGTGCTAGATCGACAAGATGAGACTGACCGTTGTCTTCCTGTCTTCCTGCCTCGGCCTCGCTGTCCGTCTAGCTATGGTCTTCGCCGATGGATCTCACCGGCTCTGATACCAAATGTAAGTGTGAGACAAGGAGATTGGTGGGTAAAAACCCTTTTCTGATTTCGTTTTATTGTTTGATTGAGGTACATTTCTAAGCATATAAATCTATGCTATATATAGGAAAACAAATTCTATGCGTTGCCTAACAAACACGTTTTTTTTCTTGGCCGGTGGAGATGAACAGTGGCCGGCGTTACTGTACAAACGTTTTTCTTGCTTTCCTTTGTCAAGATTATTAGCTAACAAGCAGAAGTACTGATTGCAGCAAGTACGTATGATCTCATATATCCATGCCTAGATATAATCTGTTCCTTATTTTTGCCTGTGGATCACGATCATCAATTCATTTTAAACCAGGTGAAAAATAAACTAACCGGATTAACAAAAACGAATATCAGGACAAAGTAGCTAGTTTTCGCTGCACAATTCATGCTTTTGTGTCTATACATGCAACAATTAGTTAAAAACAGCTTTAATCAAGAAGGATTGATTTCGGTTGTTATGTACGAAAGATTACTATAAACTTACGGATTCATGCATCTTGCAGGATCAACTAGGTGTGTCCACCTCGGAGAGTTACTACAAGTTGGCATGGATTGAAGACAATTTTACGTTGAATAAAAGAGTTCTTTTAGGTTCTCTAGCAAGCTTTTTCGTTGAAAATTATGGAAGAAGAATACGTGTTCGAGATCAAATTTAATGTAACTCTAAATGTCTTCCGTGGGAAAATATAGAGTACTGATTGATGCAGTTTAATCCATCTTTGTATAAGAATTTGAGCACTTCTATTTCTATATATCATTCGCAAAATATAGACATGTATCTTTAAATCAAAATAACCTTAGCTGGAAGGGTATGATATAACAGGGGCTGATTTTAACTCGATGATATAAACAGCTTAAATTATTCAGGAAGTGCACAAAAATGTACTATGCATTAAGACCGAACATGCTAGAAATTTAATTGAATTAAGAATACTGCATAAACCAACATTCCTGCACTATTCTTTCCCCCATATCTGATGCGAGAGTAACACAACTATATGGCCATGATCGTTATTTCAAGATAGAATAAAGCTAGATTACATATTCATGAAGTAACGCATGGAGACAAAAAGAAGACAATCATAATTCAGTTTACACTTATGCTAAAATTGGAACAAATGGCATCTGTCTGTTTATTATGCTTATCGTTCAATTGATTCATCTATAGACAACAGTTAAGTTATAATGATATAAATGTACAAACAAATCGATGGAGTTCTTATTTATTTATTTTTTCCAATAGTTAACATTACAAGAAGTGCCAACAGGCAAAGATCAATCCTTAGCAATAAACAGCAAAAGAACATCAGACAAACTTTTCACAACTCCATCACGTAGAAATATAACTTCCTTTACTACAGAATTGATTAGAAATCTTGAATTTGCAAGATTGCAACATCAGAAGAAGCAAACGACATCCAGTAATAGCTCTATAGCAGGACAACAAACTTTACAAGATCCGACAGCAAGCCAATACTCACCCAGCTGATATCTATTGGGCTAGACCCCTGTAAGATTTATGTTAATATCTTCATACTAGGATTATATTGATTATTGTTGAATTAAATCGGATTAATTAGTTGGTCTAGTTGAGTGAGATGCTCTTATTTAGTGGGTTGGTTAATGTGGGTTAAGTGTTTATTAACCTATGATGAGAGGGTTGATAATCATAAATCGTTACACTATAAATATATATCAATTATGTCATTTTTTGTAACCCTAATTCCGTTATTAAATGATAACTCATCTCCACCGGTTGTCAAGGATATTAAGGAAGTGAAGTCTGTTGATCTAGTTTTGTTCTGATCAATTCACTCGTTATGATTAATTTCGGCAGTTTTGAGTTTTGGAGCATCATCCCAAATGGTACATGATCTATATTTGCTCCCTGACTTCTGGCTCATCGCACATAAAATTTATCAATTAAAAAATTACAAATTTGGTTAATCCGATTTAATAATATACTGGGCTTCGAATTTCAAGATCTTAAATTTGTAAAACTGGAGCCATGAGTTCGGACTGTATGAACTTGTTAAATTCATAAAACTTTGTTTTATGATCTCTCATCGTGATTCAATTTTGGGCATCTATCACAAACAATCAAGCGGACGTCGGCATAAGGTTTTGGTCGAGATAAGGAACCCTCTGAGTAGCTCTCTCTCATTAAGGCTAATACAAGGATTAAGATCTTGGGCACTTAGCCTTAGGGCCATCATGGAACATGATCCATTAAATTGGCTTTCCCCACTGTTTTTGCTTTCACTAGTTGTTCGTTTCCTCAAGTAAACATAGAAAGAATGGAAGAAGATGACTTTGATGGGCTTGGTTTTAAGAATTTTAATTGACCAATAAATAAATCAAAATGTTCATAATTTTGTTTAATAATTTTTATAACAAAGTTTATTAATTTTTTCGATATTTTATTATAAATTGCTTTTTCTATACAGAATTTTCCATTGCTGGAACCAAAAGAATATATAAATATAGGAAATGCTATAAAAATATCTTAAACTTATCTCAAACTTATCTCAAACTGTTACAACGATAAATTTAATTTAAATTTACATGTTCCAAAAACTTAGAGTTTGAATTCAATACTTTCGTTGGTCTCCAATTAATAACATTGCATAAATGCATATATTCATACAACTATGCTTAGGTGCGGAACCGAACAGTATCGCTCGTGGTACACGGTGTGCTCAAAATCTTCAGCCGTCCCATCTTCATTTTATGCATCTCCATGTCCTTATATTTGCTCGATATATGCTACATACAAATCACAGCAATAAACATAGTTGAAATCATATTCTTAACATTTAATTAGAGGGAAAATGTAACTCTTATAAAATGAACAACTTATAAGCTTGTGGGTATCATTCTTATGACATCCAGTTGATAGATTCTATTCACGAGCAATGAGAACCTATATGATCACAAATAGTAGAGAAACAAGAAGGGGAAAGGAGTTGTGACTCGTGAGGCACCACATATAGTATTTAAAAGAGGAAAATGTGAGAGAATCCCAAGAGATTTAGAAGTTTGAAAAAAATAAAAGGTTTTAATTTGATATAAGAATTTTTATAAACGTTGAATTTATGTGGATTTTGATAAAAAATAAATATATTTTTATGATAAAGAGATTTATTATAATAATTATGAGAAAAATTAATGAATATGTTATTAAAAATAATATTGATTTGATATTTTTTATATTAAAAAATTATTAAAAATAAAAATATTTTATTTATTTTAAAATTAATAAAAAAAATATTTCACATAACTTGTTACCGAGAAAATAACATGAACACTCAAGACTAAAAAGAGAGGTTGGCTTGAGCGAAAGAAAACATTAGTGGGGAGAGTGGGAAAGGGGAGTGGGACGTTACTTGTGGTTGAAATTGATACAAATCACAATTGATTGATATGTTAACGATTCTATATTTATATGGTTGGCATACTGCTCTGATATGCTGATAATTTAGTGTTTATATTTGTGATAAAAATTTTGATAAATAACTAAAAATGAAATTACATTCTTGACATTCTTATTCTCTCTCTTTATATATCCACACATACAAATTTGATATCGAATGAAATGGGCAGCCCATAAAACGTATTGATAATACAACACGCTTCATATATTTGAACTCTTATTTTTAAATAATTGGATAAATTTACATATAATATTCGTCATCCATATAACATTTAAGACCAACCAATAAAACACGCGCGCACAATTAAAGTGAACCTTTACTATCTACTAGTTGACTAGTCGTTTTGTAGGACGTTTAAATTCGACATATTGAAAAACATTGAACGCTTATAGATTGATCCAAATTAATGTAAAGCATAGCATTACTACAAGTAAAATTAAAGTAAAAAATTTAAACATAATAACTTGCTTTGTTATTTGAATTTGTTGTTGATAGATGAACTTCAACATAACAATTCAATACTTATAACTTCAAAAAAAAAAAAAAAAAAAGGAAAAAAAATTATCGAGTTTCTTCCTTTTGTTTATCATGGTCATCCAAAAATTCCTCAAAATGATAAAACTTAGGGAATTGAACCCAAGAGTAGACCCAAAAAGAAATTGCTCAAGGTAGCCCATCCAATGTGGATGGAAAAACATTTATGTTTAGATAATCCTGTTTCCTACAAATAAGAGATGATTCAATAATAAATTATTTATTTTCATAATTATGAAGTCTAGAGTTCAATGTCTGATAATAATGAAAACAACCTTTTTACTTGAAAAAACAAATCTGCAATATCATTCTTTCATAAAAAGATGTCCTCCCGACATTCTACATTTGATGGGATTTATGTGAGATATATTTTTTTCTTTCTTTCTTTTTGTCAAAAAAGATATCATCGATCTACTCCACGTTAACCGTAGCGAACGGTTTTATTGACAATTCGGGTTTTTTAGTCATAGAAAAAAAATCTTTGAGTGAGGAATAGCCATATACGTAATTGTGACTCTTTTTTTTTTTCATTAGAAAAATAGTATGATTTTGGTGACAAATAAAAATATTTGTTACTAAAGATTTATTTTTGGTGACCAATTTATTTTATGTCACAAAATAAGTTTGGTTTTGTGACTTATTTTGTTTTTAAAACTAAACATTTTGTCACTAAAAGCATTTTGGCGACAACAACATTTGTAGTAACAGAAAAATAGGTTTTTGCGAATGTAGAACATTTTGTGACGAAAGAATTTTTGGCAACTAAATTATACAATTTGGTAACTATAGTATTTTTTTTCTCATAAAAACCATGACTTTTTATGACATATTTTTCACTTGTCATTAAATTTTGTCACTAAATGTGTCTTCTCTTGTAGTGAATTTCTCGATATACAATTTCTTGATTTATTCACGATCCAAATGTTTGTTCGTTCCACAATAAATATGAGCTTGTCATCTTGTGTACGACATCATGCCTAAGGCAATAAAAGGTCAAGAGAGGTTCTATTAGAATTCAAGGTACGACGGCTACAAGATTTTGTGCTTGTTGGATCTACGTATATCTAGCGTTCACATTTTGATTTTGTTAAAGCGAATGATATCATCTTGGTATACTATTTCTTGTCCTTGATCAAGTACTTCAAATTAGATATTTATGTGGGTTAAGAAATTTGGTTCATATACATTTGATCCCTTGAAAGTAATCATGGTGTGCGATTTCTTGTCCTCGATCAAGTACATCTTACCAACCCAGGAGTATTTATAACATTCATATTAAATACAATAAAATAAAATATATAATTGAAAATAATAATAATATGATGTTAAAAAAATGGATTAAAATCAATACAGAAACTATAAAATAAGAAAAAATAAACAATAATCCTTCAAATGAAGAATAATATTATAACATATTATATTTTTTATAAATATAATAGGATATAATTAAAATAAAAATAAAAGTTTATCACATCTAATCTAAATGTCCTTGACAACTCCTAGCTTAGCTAGCTAGCTTGGACTAAGCCATGAAGTACCTCATGATTTAGAAGTCACCCATATTCCCTCGGATTCTTACTTATTCACATCAATATTATGTACTACTCTCACGATTTTATAATATATATAACATTTATTTATTTGAGTTGTTTTAAAATATATGTAATATATAATAATTAATGATCTTTTTCACATAAGAAAATATCAAAATAATCATCATTTATTACAATACATCCAGTATCATTTTTTATAATTATTATAGTAATATCACTATCATCAAAAAGATATTGGATCAAATTATTATTTATATTTTAAAATAGAGGGAGTACTGTTATAGGAATTTTCTGGACAAAATTAAGATGATTATTCACTTAATTGAATTCAATCTATACCCACATCATATTGAATTGGAGCAACCACTAACCCATAACATATCAATAATATTTCCGGCCTCAACTCTAACTATAAATATGCACGTAATTATTCAAGCATGTCATTCTTGTACCGTAGCATCGCTCTTCTTTGAAAACCTCCGAAAAAAAAAAATCATAAGTCCAAAAGGTTATAATTTAACTTCGCTCATAGCAGCTGGCTATGGCTAGTCGCGGCCCTCTCCTCAACTCAACCTTTGTCATTCTCACCTTCGTCGCACTGGTGCTCGTGACCCATGCGTCATTGCACCAAGTCGATGCGTATGATTTAGATTCAAACTTTACGACTTGCTCGGTTTTCAAACCCATTTTTCACTACGTCTGTGATAGTTACTTGAGGGGTGAGGCTGACAGGGTTCCAAAATGTTGTTGTGACCTGATTAAAATTGTTCAATCCTCGATTCCTGATCCTGAATCTTGTAAGTGTATCAAAGATTCCCTCTGGGACATTGTTTGGTACCGATGGGTACAAGCAGTTGATATCCCTAAGCGTTGTGGCATCAACTCCAAGTATGTTATTAGCCGCACCTCTATCTGCCCAGAATAGGTAAGTTGAATCTCTTAATCAATATTATCCACTTTGTGACTTATGAATCATTTGGATTGCGAGCTTTAACACTTGGCAAAGGGTCACACATGAATCTTTTTCGTGTGAATTTGCAGGTTTCGGTCATTGCCTGGAGCTCATTAGATCCCCTCATCACAGATGCATTATGCTCGGGCGAGTGACTATGTCGGGATCTTATTAGTATTACTGAATAATGAAAAAAGATCAATGTTTGATCTTTTGTTCAATAGGCTCTGTTATATTTACACCGAAGTCTACACAAGTCGTATTTGTATACATGCTAGATTTATAGGGAACTAAATTAATGTACTCCATACATACGGACTGATGTTACACTACATTGTAAATTGGTTCATACATTTTTAGTGAACTTTAGACCATACATTGGACGCAAATTGGTCGGGTTCTATGTAAGACCTTATGGTACAAATGTCTGTGCGTACATAAGCCCAGATCTTTTTGTCACCCTAATTATGAAACATTTTTAACCAACACAAACATACAGAAGAAAAAACTAGGCAATATGGACCTATTCTTCCTAACCTCATCATCACTGTTACAAATTTATATCCGAGAAACTGATACATCGAATATCACAATCAAACGCATTTTTCAAACACGAATAAGAAATATAACGACAACACACGAGATTTAACGTGAGAAAACATAAGAACCGAGAGAAAACCCCACAAAGAAAAAATAACCAACAATCACAATTTGTTTGTCTCTCTCAATACACTCAATTTCATCTTATATTTCGCTCAAATCTTAAAGAAATCTTTCTATCCGAAATAAGCTCACACGGGCGGTACTTTTTGACCCGGCAAGGACGCAGAGCCCGTGCTTAGAAATAAACTGTTTGGACCAAGGCACACCCGTGTCAACCCGACACATTTTTTATAAAAAAAAATATCAAATCATTTATAATATATTTATTAATTTTTTTCGTAACTATTATAATAATTTATTATCAATATAAATTTAATATGAATATAAAATTTTGTGTCAAGTCCAACCCTAAAATATTTTAATGCGTCGGACTCAATAGGCCCCAAACTCTTAGCACCACGATGCAACCTGTTGTAGTTTCTGGTTTTTGTTGCACCACATCGGCTGCTCTTTACTCCACGCCAAGGACCCTCGTACACCACGATGTAGCTCTTCAAGTTGCTCAATGTTTTCCATCTTCACGGCATTTCGTGTTAGACATGTAGTTTGTCCAAGCCTCAATAATTTTCTTGATGATATGCCCTCATTAATTAATGTTCATGGTACATCTTGCGAGTTCATGGGAGTAGAAAAAAGTAATTGCTATTTTCATATCAAACATGTATTGGATGGATTACTCTTGCATGAGAAATATGTCAAAAAGTAGATCAAGTTTTTCAAAAACTACGTTCTATAAAATTGAGTATGATTTAGATTTAAGAAAATCATCGATCTCTTGATGATAAAATATATATATCGAGAATCCACACACTCTAAAATTGACAATTTCATATAACTCGAACAAAATATTTCTCTTCGCGAGAGCTCATAGCATAGCATTCTTGGTTTATAGCTTCGTCTACTAGATAGATGTCGTCCATGACTGAGGTCCTGTACAATTTAACACCACCTTTTTCGTGGTTGGTGGATAGCTTATTAAATAAGCATGTACGTATATCTAAATTGCACGTACATGTGTAGGGCTGCGTCTTAATTTTATGTGTTAAACCTGTGTTGAAATTCGTGCATAAATTGACTTCAGCAACAATCATTTTCAATCGATGTTTTAGTTATTTCTTTAATAACCCAAACCAGATTTAGTTATTTCAACAATGATATTTTAGATGTCCGATTTGTTTCTACCCGAATAGGGGTAAACTAATCTATTCGATCGTGCATTAATACATAAAACACACACACATTGATTGTAAGATATGAGAGAGATATGTTTTCTAAAATGATATAATAACGATAGAGTAGTTGAAATATTATGATTTTTTGTTTATTTTCATTACGTGTTAAGATTGATTTTTAAATTTAATCATAGAGTTGATAGATATTTATATTAGTTTTTAATCTATTTAATTCCAATCAAGATCAAGTAATTTTATTGAATTAATCTTTTTTTCTAATTAAACTATGAAGTGATTTAATTCCTAATTAATTAATATTTCATCATAATCATTAAATGAAAAAATGAACGATCAAAATTCAAACATCTCAATTGATGAAAATAAAGAGATCTTTATTTGCTTAATATATACGGATAATATAGATATGACCAACGGCATGTTCGATATGTGGGGTTAGTGTTTACAAACCCTCTAGAGATTTCTTACTTTAACTCAGCATGTACGGTTTTGAAAAGTAGCTCGAGGAATTAAATGGGCACAAAATCTTTGATATTCATAGATCATAGTATAAGTTAGGTGGGTTAAACCTAGCTAGCTTATGTTTTCACACTGCGACAATGCCTGTCTCACCACGCGGCTTCATAGGAGGTTTTATTTCATTTGTTTGGGTTACGTCCGCCAAAATGAAAGATTGAAAATTAATCTTAGGAAAGATAAAAGCCACATTATTTATCAATTGCATTTGTTTTACAATTAGTAAGAAATGGTACGAAATTTATTGCTGTTGTTAATTTATACTCTTAGATCCCATAAATATTGCAATTTATCTTTTACTTTTTTTAAAAAAATATTCTTGCAATTATCAATGATAATGGAGTTTACCATAAAAATAAGAGGTGAGAACGACATAGGATTCAAGAGATGAATTACTTAAATAATGTTTTCGAACTGTAAAAAAAATAAAATTACGCCCTCCGTCACAAAGTTAAATGCAACGGTTGACCTAGAACGACATTTTATGTCTCTGTTAAAATTTTATTGAATTTGATGATGAAATAGTAATAACTTTTTAATGGTGGTGGGATTTATTATATCAGTTGATAGACGAGTCAATGAAATGCATTATAACGATTTGAAATTTTTTAAGTTAAAAAATTTCTTGAAAAGAAAACCTTCTATATATTTTGGGATCGTTAAAAAAAAGTTGTAGATTATATAAGATGGAGGGACTAAATATGCTAATAATGATATTTCTCTATTCCACAACTAGCAAAACATCGATCTAAATCTACCTCAATATATTCTCTTATATGAATAATCGGCAGTATATCATTAGATGAGTCGAGGAAATATGTGCAAGGGTTAAAGCCTAATTGGGGAAAATAGGTGGACAACATATCATAATATAGTCATTAAACAATTATTAATATTAACTTATTTAGATTTTTCACAAAATTATATTTTCTAATTTGATGAAAAATAACATCGAATCAACTACAGTACATCCATTAACTCATCTCATAGATGTTACAACAAATGATATTTTTAATATTATACAATATAAATTTTACACACATAAATTTTCCATCCGGATCAAAATATCATAATTTTTATGTGAAAAAAGGAATATAAAAATGATAATGAGAAAATTGCATATATTCCATAGAACCGTCTGGTGGAATATTATTATTAAATTATCAAAAGTATAAATAAGTTCAAATTTCGTGTATCTCATTGCAATTTTTTTGCATATAAGAAGTAGTATTTTATATTTGCAAAACTTACTAATAACTGATAGTATTTTCTCCATCTCATAAAAAATACAAAGGATTGATTTGACACATATATCGATGTAAAGTTTGACACGCGTGTAACGACGATCAAATATAATTTTTAATAAATTTATCGTTAAAGATTAATGATTGTGTACGTTACATACTTCAACCTAATATATGTTGCGGGACGATCAGATATGATTTGATATGAAAAACAATTATATAACTTATAAAATAATATAAAATATGTATATATTATATGTTTTGTGAGACGGAGGGAATATAATTTAACACATTCATCTCTCAAAAAGTGACACCTCCTTATATCAATTTGAAAAATTCTGTAGAGTGCAACAGTTTATTTTAAGATTGACAATAGAAAAGTAAGTTTTTCTTTGTTTGTTTTTTAAAAACTCCATGGTTAACGGTACATATCCTTACAAATACAATAGAACATATTAATTTCCGATATTAAAGAGAAAATTAATTTGAAAACTTGTATTTGGAGAAGGTTTACACTAATTTTATATGTGAAAAGGAATAAATCCAGCAAGCCTATTTATATATTGGTATCCATATGGCTCCATGACAAGTTATACATAGTATCTCCCACAAGCTCATTCTTCACCTCCAAGTTAGCAGTCTCCCTATATTACCTCAAATTAACCAAAAATTGCCATGTCTTCTGCAACCCACAAGACGACAAGCATTGTCGCGATCATTGTTACTATAGTGGCTATAACGTTTGCATTTTCGCTAGTAGAGGCAGATGTTACAGCCTTCGTAACGAAAGTGGTTGAATTGTCTTGCGCACCTTACCTAGTCAACGGCACAGCCCCTGAATGTCCGTGTTGCACCTTGCTCGCAACCCTTGACGACAGGATCGACAACACGGTTGCTTGCTCTTTGTTGCAGTCTGCGGTGTCAACTGTTGCCGGACGCAATTGGAGTTATGCAAAAACAATTCATAACCACTGTGGAGTCCCCGCTGGTTACCCCTTGACTAAGAGCTTCGATTGTTCTCTGTAAGAATACATATGTTTTATGCAGTATCTTTGAATTAATAATAGCAATAAAGAGAATTTACAACCAACAATACGAATGAAAAATTCTAATATGACATCTGTAGTATAATTGGTTTTTCCCTATTTCTTATACACAACAAAAATAACAGCAATCCACATAATCCTGACAAATTCTCACCCTGTTATAGAATTAATAGATTGATTTATAGAATATAAAAAAAATTAAAAAAAATTGATGTATACGATGTTATGATAAAATCACTGACTTATTAGTAATCTGTGTCTGTGTTGTGTGGTTGCAGCTCCCCCGCACCAGCTTATGCAGATACCGAGATGAGGGTTTAAGGCCATAGCGTGAGAACGCATAATATTGCACCAGGAAGCTTATGTGGAATAGCACAATCTAGTTAACCAGCAGTCATCAGCAGATACAGTACTTGATATATATATATAGAAAGGGGCACCATGATAAATCCGCTTGTTTGCTCCAGATCTAGCGAGTTATAGTGTACTATAGACACAGATTATATACTTTTATATAATAGGACTCAATTCCCGTGTAAGATCGCAAGATGCGTTATTTCTGTTTACTAATATCACTCGCCGAGGATATGAAGTGGATGTTAATGATCCGTCATCCATGCTCCATATATTTATGACTGTGCTCCAAATTCTCCGAACTGTATATGTTCTCTAATGTTTACCCTTACTTACTTACCATGTTCACCGCCCATGCCCGTCTGTCCTTACAATTTGCAAGTGGCTTGGACAGATTATTTAATGGCCAAAACTTAAGAACTCAGTTGCATAATCTTTCAACCAATGCTCGCAACATTTCTGTTTCTCTTCCTTGCACCACCATATATTGATGTTAAAACAAAACTCTTAAAAAAAACTACGAGAAATTAAATTAGCTATATCATGTTTGGATAAAATACAATATGGAAATGCCATATATTACAAGGGGTCATTTCCACCCGACATGATAAACGATTCAGACTCATCTTTCAATGTGATAAGAGATCAAAGGATCAAAACTCATTAAATGTCGAACTACTTTGTGGATGTGATATACAATTGTTGATTTAAAAGGTCGGTGGATTTATAGGTTATTTGACAGACTTAGGAAAAATCCTTTGGGATTTTCATATATTATGAAATTCTTACCATCTGCAAGTACAACAGGTCGGTTTAGATTTGATCTGGAGTCTGGACCATCTTTCAGAGAAACATGTTAAACGGAAGTTTTGGGCTTATTATAAAAAAATATTGGGCCTTGATTTTGTCGGCCTGATTATAGAATCAATCAGTTATTTGAGAAGATGTACAATCCAATTAAGCAAAATCTGAGATTTGTGCATACTTCCGAATCTGAGATTTGTGTTAACTAATCTTCAACTCGTAATTATGTATAAACCATTATGAAATGATAATGTTAATTAAATGGTTTAAATAAAAAAAGGTCGTAATTAGTGTAGAATGAACATGTCCTGATATTAAATGAAATATTCTTTGATACCAAAGAAATATTTTCTTAATTTGTATCCTCATGATAGATCGATGTTGCGACGGCAGAGCATTTGTATCAAAGCATATGTTCCATTAATTTCTGATAAAGAGTTTGAATCACTTCATTGTATCATGGTATCACTGTATGACATAACTAATACAGTATAATGATAGATAATGACATAACAACACAACAGTAGTAGATAGAAATATTTATGAAGGCACAAGCCTCTGAAGATCTGCTGCGAATTATCTTCAACTAGCCAGGTTGCCTTCTTATTTTGATTGTCGTATTTTTCTTCACAGAAGCTGAGACTTCATTCTTTCTGCAAAAAAGATGAAAAAAACTACTACTATATCAAGTTTTAACCCAAACATTTTTTTCAAAAAATAAAAAAATAAATACAAAAAACAGGGTAAAATCAATTTTTTTTTTTTTATCCGACATACCTGCAAAATCTTGCATAATTTGCAAATGTAAGTAAAAGGGCAAGTATATCCGGAACTTATCGCTTTCTCTGTCAAGGCAATTTAGGAATGATCAAGTAACTTACACACATACCTCTAAAAACAGGGGGCACCTCTGGCAAGATTGAAAGGAAACGCAGCACCACACTTGCTCACCATAACAGCAGTGTTGTTATACTTGTAGTCATCGATACTGTAAAGTGCAGATTTCATGGACAAACAAGCATAAGTTTTCTCCTCCTGGCTAGAAAATTTGTTAACAAGTTTGGCAATCTTGTTAATATGGGGACAACAAGCATAGTCCAATGTGCATTCGTTGCCCGAAGAAATGAAATCTTTGCAAGAAACCATGGAAGCGGCCGCGAGGTCATAAGGAATGAAATCAGCGAAGGAAGTACGCGGTGCAACTATCACCATGCAGCTCAATATCGCAAGGGTTGCCAATTTGAGCATGGCTGCCATGGTTATAGTTATGTATGTTGCACCTTGATACTCTGACAGTTGCTAATGTTTTTAGAGATGAGATGTTTCTGCTCCAGTGTCTCGTAAGTAGCTATTTATAACCGATCAGGGGAAGGGAGTAGTTAGGTATTCGTAACGTTACCACTTGTTTAGAAAACAATCTAGCAAGCGTATATGCATCAATTAACCACTTTTGGGAAGG
>LIEC01011149.1:0-21179 GCA_001925005.1 Drosera capensis
TGCTTATAAAATGCTGTCTAAAAATGCTTGAAATAAATTATTTATCACTTGTTGGTTTCACATATTCGCGTTCTTTCTATTGTTTGCTTCACTTGATCAAGATTATTGATTTCTAATAACTTGAATTCGATCTTGATAATGAGCTTGTGCAATCTCGTGTTACATTTTCTCGTTTCATTTTTATGATTGAGTTGACATTATTTATTTTGCTCGAGAACGAACAAAAGCTAAGTATGGGGGAATTGATCGGGATCATTTTTACATCACCTCATGGACAACAATTCAACTGGATTGAGTTAAGCAGTTTGAAACTTCTCTTTTTCAAAGACTACAAATTGTTGGACTTTTCAATGAGACATCGTGCGCAGCCAAACCACGACAAAATGAAAAGCAGCAGCCACAAGTGACAAAACAGCTATCCAAATTCAGCGTCCAGAAGATTTTCAGAATTGATGATATCATTGATGAGATATTGTGCGCTGAATTCCATCTATAAAAGGAGACATAGATAGAAATACAAAGGGGGAGATACATACACATAGAGATATATTGTAACACAAATTGTTTTCTGAAAAACCTCCGCAAATAAACACATACACGAAACAAATACCAAATTAAAGAGGTGAGGCGAAGAACACCTACCGGAGGTTGGTGGCGGCTGCTGCCCGGGTTGAGGAAGGTGTGAAGGAAAAAGAAGAAAGGAAAGGAGAAGAAGGCAGCTTGGATGTTTGAAGGAGAGGAAGTGAAGAGAAGAGAAAAAGAGGAGGCGGCCGCGTGAGGGAGGAAGAAGGAAGAAGGAGAAAAGAGGAAGGGGAATTAGGGTTTTGGTTTTGGATTTGGGCTTGGGCTTGGAGGCCCAATACAATCAATCCAAATTCCAAATTCCAATTCGGCCCAACTCAAATCAATTCAAAAGTGGTGTATTCTTTCCTTCTGATTTTATGTTATTTAGTTATGTGCTTCAAATATTGAAATCATGAACTAAATTTTAAAAGGCTAAGGTGAAGGTTTGATAAATTTATAAAAATGTATTATTATTAAGTTGTGATTAATATAACTCATGATTAAGTGGTTATTATGCTCTTAATGCTTTCATTAGATTGGATCACCTTTTTGATGACATATAATTGAGACCGAAAGGAGATATTATATGAATGCTTAAGTAATAATCATCGTGGATTAAATTGATATAGAAATATATAATTTGATACATGCAACAGTAATAGACATAGATGTCATATTCATATGTTGAAAGGTAAAAGGATTTCACCAAATATACTGCATTAGCGTTTTTCTAAATTCATATTAGAAATAATATGGGTTGTTAAACAATAATAGTGTTAATATTATTCGAGAGAAAATATTAATAGTTTCAGGAAATCCTGTTGTTACATGAGAATATAAATCACAATCATAATAATATTACATTGATATAAGTTTACAACCTAAACCTTAGCCACTTTTCACACATTTTTAAATCGATATCAATTAGTCAATCACTAATCATTTCATTGTCTAGATAAAACAAGGATAATATAGTTTCGGTAATTGTTTACATAATCCCTATGGGTTCGACAATCCGATATTTATTTATCAATTATTACACGACCAGTGCACTTACTGTTTACGAGTTGAAAAATACACCGGTCAGAGCATAGTCTTACCTCGCTAATTGATGGACTTTTTGCTTCGAGAGATTTGAGCATTGACCATAGGAGTGTGATCAATCGGACTTTTATTGTGACTTGTGAGTTTTATGTCAATCATCTTTTCCTAATTTGACTTGGTGCTATAATGCACTAGCATGTTATACCTTCAAGCGAGGATCACCAAAGTGTTCATAGATACGAACGGCCATAACATATTCGGAGCCATTGTATTTGATATGTTGTGGGGTTCTTTGCTCACGTGTGTTCATTTTACCTCATTATAAATTTCAAGATGTGGAATGTGTGCTGATTGATTGTTGTGGTCTTCGATTCTTATATTCTTGCCTTTAAGCCTAATGTTTTCTTCCCCTCTCCTTTGGGGTTAACATTGATGCAGATATGGACATACAGTATAAAAGCTATCTTGATGAGTGGGAAGAGGACCCTAGGGTGAAATGTGTGCTCCTTGAGGGCAGTTCACCTCGTGCCTTCTGCGCTGGTACTTTATGGTAAATAATCTCCTGATCTTGCAAACTCTTATTCAGCTCTTTGTTTGTGTTTTATGGACTTTGCGCTTTCTTATTATAAAGAGGGTGTCACTGGAGAGTCTCTGTTTTCCTTTTGGATAGTAATGTGATGTAAGTGAAACTAATCGGCAAGGTTTTGAGGGTAATATGTTTGTGGAAATGCAGGGATGGATATCAAAGGGGTTGTTGCTGAGATTCACAAGGACAAAAGCACACCTCTTGTGCAGAAGGTTCTCTTGTTTCATTGTTTTCAAGTTTTTAGCTGTAACACTTGGATCATTTTTCTACTTTTGCCAATGCTGCATACTTAATTGCCAATGGCAATACAGCGCCTTGCTTTCCTTCTCTCGTGCAAGTGACGCTTTTTGTTCCAAACCTCATTTTTATCACTAAAATACAACTCATAAAACCTAGTGCAGGCTTCAATGGGAACCTTCTCACGCCCCTGAAATAGCCTTCATTGACGCAAAAATAGCTTTTTTTAGGGGCCGGCTTGATGGTTTATCTGATTGAGATATCATGTTGTGTTTATATAATAGATTTATTTTTCATGGGTTGGTAACTCAACGTATTAGTTCATCTGCAGGTGGCGATGTGAAGCAGATCATTATCGATAACACCTTACCTGATGTTATTAAGGTCTTGTTTGATCCTAATTTCATAACTTGCAAACTATGCAACATCTTTCCGGCAGCCCTAGAAAACCTTATTTTATTATGAACAAAAATAACCTCTTGCTATATTTACAAGCATTCTGTTTAAGCTTATACTTCACATTTGCACTAAACTACACTCATCCGGATTTTACATGAAGAGATCTTTCCTGAGTTGATTCGAGTAGGCGATGATTTAAGTGAGGAAATGTCGGAGTTGTTGGATGTTGTAATATTGCAATATGGAACCCTACTAATCAAGTGAAGACCCATGCATCTCATGCAGTGATGTCATACAATGGAGTAGTTATTTCATTTTTTTAAAATTTTAAAATTTTTGATTCACAATAGAAACATTTACTGCAATTCTTTGATGGTGTTGTATTAGTAACATGAAAACTGGAATTCTTGTTTTTCTTGGGTGGTTTGCAGGACTTGATTTATGTCCTGGCTAGGAAGAACTTGTGATTTTTAACTAGGGTGTTGAGTTCAAATGTATACTATTCAAATTCCTATTAGAACGTGTCTCCTTACTTGGTTTTATCGTGAATCTTGAGAGTATATTTATATAGGTCTCATTCATCTGTGCTACGTGCATCCTCATGTTGGACATCTGCTCCTTGCAAACAGGAACATAATACTATTTATTCATCTTTCTTGTATAAAATGAATTGCACGTTATCTTGATTTGCATCATCAGCTTCTAAGATGATCAGTTGATGGTACATCCAGAATGTGGTTGGTTTTTTTTTTTTTCTTCTTCTTCTTTCCTTCACTGAAATACTTGTGCATTTGTTCCATATTTTGGAAGATATTCACTGCAGAGTACACACTGATTTGCAAGATATCTGAGTACAAAAAGCCATACATAAGCTTGATGGATGGCATTACTATGGGCTTCGGGATTGGTCTATCGGGCCATGGTCGCTACAGAATCGTAACTGAGGTATTATGATGGACGACCGTGTGATTTACATTCACTGAGGCTTTGAATTTGGACAATTGAAAAAACAAAAATCGCACTCTTAATTCATGTGATGATGTGCCAGAGAACTGTCCTTGCAATGCCAGAAAACGCAATTGGTTTGTTCCCAGATGTTGGATTCTCTTTCATAGCTGCACAAACTCCAGGAGGAGGATCAGTTGGTAGGTTCTTTTTTACTCGATGATGATACCTTGTGCTTTTCAGTTTGCCATATCATCATTGTTGTCTTTTTTATTGGCCTCATACTGTTTCTGTTATCATGAAATTTTCTTGTGCAGGTGCTTATCTTGGAATGACTGGAAAAAGGATCACCACACCAGCTGATGCTTTGTTTGTAGGTCTTGGGACTCACTATGTTTCATCTGGAAACCTGGCTCGGCTAAAGGATGCTCTTTTGTCTGCCCAATTGTACGTATCAATACTAGTATTCCGGACATGACTTGTGTAATTGGCTTCTGAAATAATCTGATTGGTTGGCCAGTTCTGAAGATCCTCACCGGGATGTCATAGATGTGGTGTCTCAACACAGCGGCAGTCTTGAATCCGATGCACTGCTGAAGTCACTTCTGCCGCAAATAGCTTCTTCTTTCAGTGCGGAGAAGTCAGTTCCTGAGATCTTGGAAGAGCTAAAAGCACATCAACAGAGTTCGGATGCCATTGGTAAGATGTTGAATGCTATTACTCTGAGTTTGTGTCACTCAGGCTAGAGAAAAGAAGTGAAGCAGAAAGATTTGCACCCGCTCTTGATGAAAGAATGCTTTGATTAAATGCTATGCGTCTGATCTTCAGATACCCAGGAATATCTGAATTGAGATACTTGGTTTTGCTGTCTGTGAACAGTGTCCGAGTGGGCCAAGGAAGCGCTTGGATTGCTTCAAAAATGTGCTCCCTTCTCTTTGTGCTTAACCCACAAGTACTTCGCTAAAGTTGCATCCGAAGGTAGAATGGCCAACAACGATCTATCCAAAGTGAGTCCGATAGTATCTTTTTCGCTTCTCCTTGTGGAGTTGGTATTTTGTTTCTATCACAGAAATGATCATTTTGAATGAATTTCCATGTCTAGTTGAGTGGAGTGATGAAGCTGGAATACAGAATCGCTTTGAGATCGTCTCTCCGGGATGATTTTGCTGAAGGTGTACGAGCAGTCTTGGTAGACAAGGATCAGGTCGTGTCCTACCTATTGCTTTTTTATGCGTTCAACTAGTTCTGAGGTTTTATTTCGTGGACCTAGTAATAATTTTTACATAGCATTGTGCAGTGCTTCTCATCCTTTTCCTGCCTAATACGCTCGTATTAATAACCTAATATGTGTTTATCTACTTTTTGCTATATCACGAGTTTGCCACCGAATTTCTGATATGTGTGCAGAATCCAACAGTCTGGAGCAGGCTGACACCAAAGATGTTGAATCCCTCTTTGAATCTCTGGATTCTGGAACCGAAAGTTAAGAGTTTGAATAAGCAACATCTGCCATTGGTTCCGTTGATTAGGCAGTCCGCTCCATCCCATATTTCTGGAAAATAAACCCAACAGAGCGGACAACGTTATTCTGCTTTAGCATGAATGTGATTAGCTGTTGCTCATCAGGTTCGTCTGCTGCGTTGGTGCTAGCCTCATTTCTCTTCTAAATAAGTAGTTACGGGCAGGGAGCCAGGGATGGTTTGTCCATGTGCAGGTATTAACATAATGCATCATCTTGCATTTGAATTGCTTTCTTTGAAGTCCGAGCTCCGATTAAGTGTACTCGATTACCCCTTAGATGTAACATCGTGAAATCTCATGCGTAGCATGTGATGGAGACAGTTCCAGGCCCAGAAACTTCTGTGAATGTGCCATCGCGAAAATCTTATATCCATTCACTTGATAACATTCTTAACTAACTATACAAGTGCATCTAGCACGTAGCACTTCGCTCATTCTCCCCTTCGAGGTTTCACCACCATTTTCATGAAAGCGTGATGATCTTCGATTCTTCAACATGATTCTTAGCTGTTGGTGTGACCCAAAATCACAAATCTGCGCTAGCTGATATCCCTGCAACATCTAATACCTAGTCAGCTACAAATTTTGCAAACAAAGGTCATCAGTCACGCAGAATACAAACTGTTCTATAACATGCACCCAAACCATCAACACCATGAAATCTGAAAATCACAAACCCTAACCCTAAAAACCCTTTATAAAACGTTACATCATCAAACCAAGCAAATGTTGCAACAAAAAGAGGCTCAGATTCGCCTTCTATCAGTCACAAAACCAAATTCCTCCTCCTCCAATGCCGCCGTCTGGCTGCAGAGCAACAAACACCCAAAGGCGCGCTACTCGTGCCGCGCCTAGACGACACCGCATACGAAGAGAAGAACCCTTCCTGCCAAAAACTCACATAAATCAATCTTCATCGCCTCATAAATGGGACTTGGAGAAGTACATAGATAATCAATGATCACATCGTCTTCATGTTGATGATGAAGAGGAGGAAGAAGAAGAAACAGAAAACAGAAAACCAAAGCAAAAGCAACACAATCACAGGCCGGTTTTGGGTTATTGTTAGTAATCATCGGCGGCGACGGAGGTGGCGGCGGCGAAGAGGGGAAACCGGCCGGGATACCCGCGACTCCCCGGCGACGGACACCGCCACGGGCTCATACTTAAACTAATGAGGAGAAGATTGGGGTGTTCAATAGTTCAGATGAGCCAGCGAGAGTTGGGGTTTTTGGTTTCTATATATAGTGAAGCGGCTAGGGTTTTCGTAGGGTTCTTTTTTACGATTTTGCCCCTTGAGTTTTGTTGACCATGTGACAGCTTCCAAGGTTATTTTCGTCCATATACAAAACCAATGGAAAACCAATGGATTTCATGAAAAGAAGTTGGAGCAAGTATGGAAAATTGGGCAAAGATGTGCATTGCAATTTTTCATTTCACGTCTCAGAGCAATCGAATGGATAAGCCATTTAGGTTGTCAAATGCATAATATAATAATAGTACATCAAACATTTTTAATGGGTTTGATTTTTGTTGTTAAATTTTGTATCCATTTAACATGGAAAATGCCTTGATCATTTTTGCCACATAAACAATTTGATAAGAAAAAACCGTTAAAAAAAAAATTGAAAGTTTGATTTTGTTAAATGAAATCAACAAAAAAAACAATATATAGCATAACATCATTGGAGTTAGGTAGGCAAATTTCAAGATTTTAACATTATTTATAATCATTTTATAATTATAAAATATATAAAAATAACCAATCTCATTGGACTTGCTCTGAGTATGTGTGAACTAGCTCTATGCATTATACATCTTGAGTATATGCACTGCAAAAATTTTGTATATATGAACAATAAAAATCAAAATAGATATCAAAACAAAAATAAAACTTTCAGTCGGAATTATGGCAAAACTCATGATGACTTTTGCCTGATTACATTGATGTTAATGGTCATGTTCGCTCCGAAGGAGGCTTGGTTGTGTGAAAATTATGTCCTTTGGTTTGGACAACGCTGGTAAACATAATAGGACCAATGTTTTAACTGAAGAGTATGTTAGGGGCGATAAAATAAAAAAGCAGGCTCGTTGTAGTTTCAGTATTCATTAGTCATTACAGTCCCTTGTGAAAATTCAGGTGTAAACAATCAGCGTATTCGAACATAGCAGCAGTGATTAAAACAACACAGTCATCTACCAATATGGCCATTGTTTAAGGAATCTTCAATCTTGTGTGACAACTTGTGAAGGGCATGAATCCACTCCCATAATCTTCCGTTATTATTTTCCTGAAAACTCATATATCATAGAAGCGCCCTCGGACACATGTGGTTCGCCAATGAAGTTTCACTGGCATGACTTGGCCTCGACAGGCACGAACTCCATGTCAGGAGCAGTCTCCACTCCGCAGACTTTGCAAGAGCTTCAGGTATCCAGCATCTTCAGGCTGAATGTACCTGCACACACATGAAACCATTTAAGGATGAAAATGTGGAGAATACAAGTGTCATCCTCTGAAAACTTTCACTTCGATTGACTAATAATAGTCAACAATGCAGAATAGAAACGGCAATCAATGTTTCCAGGAGTTCAATAGTGAGAAAATATTCTTACCCATGCCGAAAGAGGAAATCAATGATGACTAAGGAGCAATTTGGCTTGAAGAATCGAGTTTCCCCAACAATTTTAGCAACATCCAGCATAGGTATCAGTCGGAAGCTGTCTACCTCCCCATCTGTCGTGTGAGTTAAGAGAATTGAGAGCTAAATTTTAAAACATTTAAGACTTGAGATGCACGAGAAGGCAACAGTCATCACAATCCATTAAGCTTGTATAGTATGATTACCCTGGTTATATGGAACGAAGTCGACGGGGAGTTTCAGATCATAACAAAAGAGGACATCTCTCTTGAATCTACGCCCATCAATGTCCATGTAAGATATAGCACCTACTGGTTTTGCTCTACAAGACACCGCCGCAAAATCTATGTCAATACCACCACAGCAGGAAGGGAAGCAAGAGAGTAAATACAAGGGCAACATGATGCTAACAAAAGGACGAATGAACTTTGACACTTCTACAAAGGCATTCATGAAGGAGGAAAGGGATATGCTGAGCAGAAAGAGCCATGAAAATATCAGCTACCTCTTGGCGATATGGTTGGGGATTCCTGCTTCCTCTTCGCATTCTTTAATCATATTTTCACCACAGGGAATTCCATGAGGCTGCACGAAATTTTTCAAGGAACCATTTAACAATGGCCATACGTCAAAAACATGGCAAAGGCATTAAGCAGGAATCAGAGAGAGAGAGAGAGAGAGAGAGAGAGAGAGAGAGAGAGAGAGCCAATGAAACGTATATTGCAAACCAATCCTCCAGCAACAAGATGATCAAGCATCCCAGGAAATGTCTGCTTCATTTGACTCCTCTTGCCAACCCATAGAGATTGTTCTTCATTCATCGCAACATAGCCATTCATGTGAACTCCATAGGCCTATTTCAGGAAATGAAAATCATGATATCACTATATACTGAGATTTTATTTTAGTTTTGCATGAAGGTGTTGCTCGGAATGGAGCCAAGACAGAAGGATTTGAAACACACACAAAAACTGGTGAAAGCACCGTAGAATAGCTCAGCGTGAATACAACTATAATAGTATCTTCACAGAGGTGGAGTTATTCAGCATTCTCAGAAACTATAAACACACAGTGGATGACAGCCAGATTCTGGCACAGCTTCATCCTTTAAGCAGACTGATCAAATCAACTCATTGCACAATAACAATATGAGCAACCAACAATTATCACCTTTATTCCAAAATGTGGAGCAGCTGCACGCTCCAGAGAGAAAAACACTTGTGATCCGAAAGAAGCCGTGACGGGGTAAAGCTGGTTGAAACACATATACAATGTCGTTAGAAATCAGCAAGTTTAAGAACAAACTAATATCACAAATATGGAGCTTGGCCAAACAGTTAATCGATATAGATAACAAGAAGGGCCACAGTAGGCGGAAGACAAATCTAATCTAGAAAGCAACTAATGCTTGCCAAGGAGTAAATCGAAAAAGCTCCTAAATCACAAGTACCTCATTCCTTACACCTGGAATGACATCTTCCCCTAAGCTTCTGATCACATCACCAACTGCAGAAGTCCTGTCCTGGTATGTGCCTAGAGTTGGTTGCAGCGTGACATGCCTACCCAAAGGACCATCATTGGATGTCCCACCTTGAGCGAAAAGAAAAACATCTCGATACTCCCTCAGTATATCAGCAAACCTACAACACTAACAAACAAAGTGATTAATATAAACTACTGTAGAATGGCAACTGCTAAATGCTAAGCTTTTGGATCATCATTCTCTTACAACAAGAAGTGTGTATATACTACATAAGTGTCTCATACAACTCTGCACAACAAACTAGAACGGCCATCCTTGGAGGAAAAAATAAAAATAAAAGAGCAACATGTGAAACCTGCAATGAACAGTAAATTATACTTCTAGTAACATTTTCCCTAGAATCATAGCATTGGATTTTTAACTTATGACATCTTATCAATCGCAAAAGAGAATACGTACCATCTTCATTTGGAAAAAAAAAATTTGTGGTTAGCAACACATAATGTTATATGTGACTTTGGAAAATGAAAGATGGAGATTAAAAAACATATTTCTCCTTACCCGCACAAATTCACCAAGCCCTCTTCATTTTAGTCTATAGTAAAAGCACCAATTCTCAGTCTTTTCCACATTGACATTTTTGCCTACCAAAGATCCAACAACATAGCTCGAAATCTTTGCCTACCATACCAAATTCAAAACAATACATATGTTCACATACCCATAATGAACATATCCAACAATCTTCTCCTCCACCACGAACGGCACAAACTCCCTCACTTTCTCCTACAAAAAAAAAAACCAAAACCCAATCACGAAATCAACATCTCCACAAACCATTTCAAATCAGATAATCAATCAAACACCCACAACGTTTCGGTTACAATCGGCGACTCTCTCAAAATACCCAGATAAACCCTTCGATCCCTCATCACCGCCATCATCATCCTTGCCCCTATGGCGGATGAATTTGAGAATGTCGTCCCAGGTGAAGCAGCGGACTGTGAGGGGATGAGACAAAGTGGATAAGGTGAAGAAGGGGCGATGCGAGTTGGGGGGAGTGGGGAATGGGGTTTGTAAGAATCGGGATTTGAAGGGTGAAGAGAGTTTCAGCTTGGAGGCGGCGACGGCGGTGGAGTGGGAGGGATGCGCCCTCATGGATGGAGTCACCGGTTTCCTCTGCCGGCGATAACAGTCATCTTACAACCTAATCTGTACATCCTGACGAGTCTGGTGATCTCCTGATAACTTCGTCATTGATCAGTCAATTTTTTATTTTATTTTTTCTGTCATCACAACAGCTTCACACAGTTCCTCTCGATATAAGAGTCCCCAAAGACATCCTCAGTAACTCCAAAATCAGGATGTTCAGAAATCATAAGACGCGTTCATCACAAATTCAAGCAAAGATAAATTTCGTTGTGTAATTATTCACATGTTTATGATAGGAATAAGATGTGCAAGTGTATATTATTTTTTTTTCTTCCAGATAAATTACATCGTATTAATAAAAATAAACATCATATATAAATTATAATATTTTCATATTAAACAATCTTAAAATAAAAAAAATCTAAAATATTTTTATTTTATATTAAATAATTTTTTTTATTTTTTTTCTCATTCCAAGCACTCACAACTCTAACCCTCACTCACAAAGATATTAAGATAAAAAAACACCAAATAAATATTTTTCTTATTAGTGATGTCAAATCATCAAATCGTAATTTATCTGGGACGGAGGAATATAATTTACTCCGTCCATTTATGAGAAGATTAATTGAACGTTTGTAATAATTTGGCAATGATACTTATAAACATGCACTCCCTCTGTCCAATAAAAATTGCAACATTAAAGGGTTATAACATAAACGATATGATATGAATTTATTTTATTTCATGATTAAAATTCATAATTTATATTATATTTGATGTTTCATGATAAATTCAAAAACAAAAAATGATTTGACCGTCCCACGGATTATTTATAACACCGTCAATTTTACTGTTTATGTAGAGGAATATTGGGATGATTGTTGGGAGAGGAAGTAATAATGTCACTGAGAGTCTATCGCAATAAGAGCACTTGCAGCAGCTTCCCTATACCATTCTCTATCCTCAAATATCAAAGATTTCTTAAAAAAAACTCATCCAACAAATTTCATATTTTTATCATTATCCCTATATCACTCCTTATCCTCACTTCATTCTCCATTTTTGTTAAGCAAAAATTAGTTTTTTATACCTTTTTTATTGTTGTTTTCAATTATTATCAAACCAAAACAGTAATAATTTTTTTTAATAATATAAAAAAATAGGAAATCAAAATTTTAAAAATAATTATTTTATAGTAAAGAATTAATTTCTATGATAAATATTAAACTTATTAATATGTGATATCACAAAAATTATATAAAAGTCCTTTCAAATTATTGAAAAGTGTTATTGATATATAAATATCTCAATAAAATATAAAAAATCAATATATAAAAATAAATAAATCTGTATAGAAAATCAATATAAAGAACCTATTGAATGATTGAGTTAAAATTTAAATCCTTTTATATTTTCTCCATTCCGATTTATATAAGTATTTTTTTCAATTTATTGTAGCAATCTAGGAAAAAATAATGAGCATACTGTATCAGATAATAATTGTTTTGATATTTTTCATATGTGAAAATGCTACTCACTCTATCCCATATTTATTGAAATATTTTGACTTGAAACAGAAATTTATGTGAGTGTTAAATTTGTGTATATTTTTATGAAAAAACAATATTTTTTGGGTGATAGTGTAGTTTATTGTAGTATTTGTGAGATAAAATAATGAATGTATTATAATAGATGAGATATATTTTATATTTTTTTATATTAAAAGATTATCAAAATAGGAAAGATTAAATTTTTTTTAGAGTGAAAAACTAAAAAAAAACATTATAATTAATATGGGACAGAGAAAATATTAAAATTAAAAATTTTATAATTGAATTAAAACTAAGTACGAAAAATATTATGTTTAAATTGAGACGCGTGGAATATAAAAGAGTGACACAATATTAGGATAGAAAAACTATTATAGAACAAATCTAATCTAATCTAATATATATATCGTATTATCTAGTTTTTTTGGATGAAAAAAAAAAAAAAAAAAGTATGACAGGACATCATTATCATTTCAAAAAATATCAATTAAAAAAATTAAATTAATAAAATAAAATCTAATTTAACATCTAACATATATCTTAATCAATTAAAATCTGATATTATTTTAAACTAAATATAAACTTTAATATCTCTCTAATTTAACATGAAATATTTGAATCTAATTTAATAAAATAAAATAAAATATAACATATATCGTATTAACCAATTATTTTTAAACACGGCAAATCCCGACAAATGACAAACGATATAAATGGACAATCAAGTATTTAATTTATTTAAATTAACAGAATGTTATCTAATTATTTTATGACCTTTGATTATGAATTGAACGATCGAGATTAAATTTTAGTCAAAAATTAATATCTCAAATTTAACATAAAAAATTTCGATCAAATAAAAAATTATATAATAATTTTATATTCAAACTCTTTCACAAAGAAATAATTATAAGAAATCGTAATAGTTTTATATATGAAATCGTCTTTTAGAACAATATAACAATAACTCAAAAAAAATCATGTTCAATATACATTTAATATATATAGATATGTTTAATATTATTTGTTTATATTATCTTTATTCATCCCGAACAACGCACGAACTACTATTATAATATATCATATTATCCAGTTGGTTTTAAACGACAAACCGCGATAAACTATTTAGATGACATACGATATGACAGGATATTATTCCATAAAAAAATCTAAAAAATTTATATTGCTATATGAAATCGTCATTAAGTAATTAGAAATAATCTTATTTTTTGTTCTCATATATTAATAAACACGGATGAGTTTTTTTTATAATAGATTTTTCTATCTCTATCTTTTAATTCAATCAAATAATCGAGATTAAAGACTAATATAAACAACGTATGTAGATCATAACACTTAAATCAATTTATCAAAAAAAAAAAAATAGAAAAAAAGAAAGAAGGAAACTATCAAGTTCAATAGACAATAACCTATATATCTATATAGGTAACTTTTTTTAATATAAATATTATTTTAACTCTATTAAAAAATTACCTATTCAAAATAAAATAAAAAATAGATCAAACTCTTTTAAAAGAAAAAATAATACACAAAGTTATCTATATCGCGTAAAAAATAAAAAACAAACTAAAAAAATATAAAAAAATAATCTATCAATTTCTTTATGACATATGTTATTTAACACTATTATTTAATTATAATTATTTGTCAATATATATTATAATTTAATAATATTTTAATCTAATCAAATAATTTATATTATTAAAATTATAACTTTCTGATGGTATAACATGACATCCCATGAGACGTCATCAATATCTTTTAATCTAATATTTCATAACCAATCATAAGATTAATTATCTAACATATATACTAGTACCCAAAACTTTTCGAGGATATGTTATGGAATGCATCAATATATATTATTACCCAAACTTTTCTGACGATATGTCATGGCGTCATATGGGACTCGATCAATATCTTTTAATCTAATATTTCATAACCAATCACAAGATTAATTGTTTATGTTATTTACATATATTAAAATCTAATATTTCATAACCAATTGCAACCATTCATTTTAATGTAATGTTTCACACCTAATCATAACCTGAATTTATTAAATCTAATATGAAGAAATCTTATTTAATCTTATATATAATATCTTGCACAATCAAATATGAGAAATAGAGCGGCAGAATAATCATGATTTAAATAGAGTCTCGGTTAAAAAGATAGAGCGTCAGTTAAGTATTTGCATTATTTTGGATTGTTGTTGTGTTGAGTAGAAGGATGATCATCTTCTAACGACAAAAAATCCGACGAACATTTTGGTGACATCGTAGATTCCGACGATGTCGTCGGATTCCGATGAGATGATCGATTAAATGATTTGCCCATAAAATCGTAACCAATGATATTGTCTTATTCTTTAATACCTTTTATTGATGATTGAGGATTTCTTGTAGTTGCTCCACATATGACATATTCTCATCTAATATAATAGGGTCGTACTGTATGATATGGCTTGAGTCGGGCACATACTTACGAAGCATAGAGCATGAAACACGTTGTGCACATATAATAGGTTGGCGGGAAGTGCTAGTCTATAACCTACCTCCCCAACTCACTCTAGAACCTCAAAAGAATTTATGTATCGTGGACTGAGTTTTTCTTTCTTCCCAAATCTCATTACATATTTAGTAGGTAAGATCCTCAGGAACACATGATTCCTGACCTCAAACTCTAGAGGTCTTCGCCTCACATCGACGTAGCTCTTTTGACCATCTTGTGAAGCCTTTATTGATTCCTGAATCTGTTCCACCTTCTCATCCAATTCTTGTACCATCTCTGGTCCTAACTAAACCACATCCTGAATATCATTCCAATATATCGATGTGATGTCCTATACTTACTGCCATATAACATCTCAAATTGCGCCATACCAATGCTGGAATGGTAACTGTTATTGTAGATAAACTCGACCAAAGGCAAATGTTGATCCAAGACCATTTGAAATCAAGAACACATATATATAGCATATCTTCTAAGGTCTGTATGGCCCTCTTCGTTTGGTCATTGAATGAAGGATGGAAGGTGGTACTCTTGCAATCATTTTCAAAATCGAGATTAAAACCTCGTGTCTCTATAAGACACTATGGTGCTAGAAATCCGTTGAGACTTGTGATAGTCTTCACATATTCCTTGGCCAATCGATCAACACTCCATGTGTTCTTTATTGAAAGAAAGCGTGCAGACTTCATCAAACGGTCCATTGTTACCCAAATAAAGTTTAAACCCCCAACCGTTTTTGGAAGTCCAACTATGAAATCCATGGATATTGCATCCCATTTTCATGTTGGTATCTCAAGAGGTTGTAATAATCCACCTGATCTTTGATGCTCTATCTTTACCCGTTGACAGACCTAACACTTGCTGGCAAACCGAGCAATCTCCCTTTTCATGTTGCTCCATCGATAATGGTTTCGTAGATCCTGGTGCATCTCGTTATCTCGAGGATGAACAAAGTAGAGGCTTTGCAGTGCTTCCTCAAGAATTTTCATCTTCAACACTTCATTATTGGGTATACAGAAGCGATTCTGAAATCGTAGTGATCCATCCTCGTGAATCACAAATCCCGTTGCGATACCCTTTCGAGCCTCTTCCCTCAACTTCTATTGCGCAACATCGTTCTTGTGAGCCTGCACTATCTCTTCATGAAGAGTAGGACGCGCTTGCATATCTGCAAGTCTCCCACTAATTGTCTTTGCTGGAATTTCAATTCCTAACTTGCAGAATTCATCAATCAGGGTATCTTGCATAATTCTCAATAAGTGCAAGTTTCCCTCTGAATTCCAAACCTTCCTACTTAGAGCATCGGCCACCACATTTGCCTTTCCTGGATAATACTGGATATCCAGATCATAGTATTTTAGTAACTCTAGCCATCTCTGTTGTCCCATGTTGTGCTCTTTATGAGTAAAGATGTACTTCAAGCTCTTATGATCAGTAAAGACCTTACAAGAATGCCTTCAGATCTTTATGGCAAAAACCACCGCAGCTAACTCTAAGTCGAGTAGTTAAGCTCATATGCCTTCAATTATCTCGAAGCATAAGCTATTACTTTCCCGTATTGAATAAGCACATACCCATGCCCTTTCTTAGATGCATCGTGATACACACAGTATCCTTCCTCACCTGAAGGTAGTGTAAGCACAGGAGTAGAAGTGAGACGAGCCTTGAGTTCCTAGAAAGCCTTCTCGCAGCTTTTAAACCAAATAAACTTCGTGTTCTTCCTTGTAAGACTAGATAATGTCATATCTATCTTAGAGAAATCCTCCATGAATCTTCGATAGTAACCGGCTAATCCCAAAAAACTTCTGATCTCCGTCACATTACTAGGTCTGGCCCATTTCTTCATAACTTCAATCTTCTTCGAGTTATCATCTCCTGAGATCACGTTCCCTAAGAAGATAGCTTTTTTCAACCAAAATTCATACTTCTTGAGTTTACCATACAACTGGTTTTCTTTAAGGGTTCCTAAGGTGGTTCGAAGATGTCGTTCATGATCTTGTGGAGGCTTAGAGTATATCAGTATGTCGTCAATGAACAAGACAACAAACTGGTCAAGATAAGGTTTAAAGACCCATATGCATCAATCCATCAACACAGCAGGTGTATTAGTGAGTCCAAATGACATAACAACGAACTCATAATGATCATACCGAGTTGGACGGAATACATTAAGCCTCTGGAAGTACTTCTTAGTGTCAGGTTCATCTTCTTTCCTCCTGATCCTTAGAAGTTCTTCCATAATCACAATCATAGGGTCCGCTGACGGTTGTTTCGGGGGTTGTTCTCCCGCTGCTACTTCATGGATCCCTTCCTACACCGCAGGATGAGCTCACGTAGCATAACCCGCTGATTCCATCGACCCTTCAAGTTGAATAGTCTCATTTTCAATGTATACCATCACCATATAAGTTAAGTACTTGTAAAATGTCAATGCAAATTATTTTCATTGACATTGCAATAATTTCAAGCATTATTAACCATTATCACTTAAATTATCTCCATGACAATTAACATAAGTTAGAGATAACAAATTCCATTAACAATAACATTTAGTACATAAAATGATGCATTTATTGTAAAGATAAGTACATAGATATCCACACCAAAGTCCTTACATACATTACAAATAATTATAAAATTTGCCACACCGAAGAAAAGTCACACAAAAATACACTTAGTATATACTTGACAAATAAAATCATATTATTAAGCTAAATCGCTTACCTTCCTCCCAGACTTATCTTCACCAATGATTGTACGCATAGAAAACCTCATAGCGAGCTGACTCAAAGTCAACAATCCACTTACCATCTATGAAGTACCTCTTCTCATTGGGCACCTCATAAGGAATAGCTCGGGATAGAATCAATTCCAAAAGCACATGTCAATATAATTTGACAGTGAGTAAAACAGAGCTTTTCACTTGATATATGGGATGATATATCCTATCATCGATCCTCTTAAGTGCCCGGACTGCCATCCTAATCTTATGGAGATGCACCTCAATATGTACTCTAGACCTCTTGTAACGAACCATCCTAGAAATACGCTTCGGAGTGAATCCCCTGACTCCTAATCTTAACAATCCTGAACATAGAACAAACTTGTCTTAATAACATATCCAAAAATATGAAATAAGACTAAAACCAAGTATTAGCATAAGAAAACTTAAATATTTCATTTATTCCCAAAATACACATAAAAATTTACTTAATCTAAGTGATTTTGTTTACTTCTTAACCTAAATCTTACTCTGATACCAATCTGTAACGCACCAATTTTTCATAACATCTGAACATATAATAATACAAATGACGTCACTGTCGCTGAGTCCCAACACTCCAAGTAGACAAAAATTACTTAACTGATTTAGACACATAAATAAATTACATCCACTTAGATATAAACCAATAATATTATCAAATGCAACAAAAACTTTTCATTTATTACATATTTTACTTAGTTCATAAACCATAATACACTAGATGTATATTAGCACCATAACACATATCGTCTCTACCTTTTGAAAACACAGAGAAGAGAAAAAATAAAAAATAGTAATCGTGAGTCATATAAACTCAATAACGTGTCGTCTCCTTTACCAAGGGTTACACGAGAGAAGAAGATAAGAAAATAAAAAGAAAATGACCACTTAAGTTCTTTGTTCCAACATTTTATAACTTAGCATATCAATTCGACGATCACAATTATCATCTCAAAAACACAATGAAGACAGAAAATAGATATTCTTAGTGTTATAATTGTGTTCTTGGCGGGATTTATTCAATTTCAACTTATCAAACTTTATTCAGTTTTAGCAAAAGGGACCTCCGCGAAAGGGGATCACCCAAACCGGAACCTAGGGTCTCATGCAGTGAGATATCCTCATACCAAAACGAGCTCATAAGGTCGATAAAAGAATGTCACAATCAAATCACTGTATAACACATACGACAGACACAACGTTTTTTGTGTTTTATACCACGGAGTTATCTCATTAATTATGGATTTATACTCATTTCACTCACTCATCATCTTTATACCAATAATCAAGGCATAACACAATACACACATCATCTTATCACGGCACACAGTAGTTGCAGTCAGTATTTTACGTCAGCAACATTTAATGACTATGTCCACAGATTCCAATTCATATTATTATATTCATGGTGTAATAATATTCATTCACACACAATAAATCTAAACCTTACCTTCTTATTATAACTTTTCTCACACACACGCTCAGCTTGTCCTTTATGTCTCAACAAACGACGTCTCGAGGTCTTTCTCTTAATAACGATGAAGGATCCATGTCGTAATCGTCTTATCACCTAGTTTCTCCTTCTTCTCCTTAAACTTTTCATTCTTTTCTTTTCTTGCTTAACTCTAATCTTGAATGGTTAGGAATATTTTGTTTTTTGTCTATAAGAAACTTTCAAGGAGAAGAAAGCTTATATTTATAGGAAATTAAATCAATTAAAATAGTTTAAATGGATAATTAGTAGGATTTTAGTGGGTAATTAATTTAATTTAGGTGGAGTAGAAATTGACATAAAGAAAAATAAATGCCAAAATTAGATTTATGTCATTTTCATATAAAGTAAATATTTTCATATTAATACCGTATATGCGTATTAGGGTTGCATTTCATCTATATTTTATATTTTTTCTTATTATTTATTTAAACAAGTTTTTTAACCTCGTAAAATAAATTATAACGTACGATAATTTACTATTCATATTAATTATTGTGAAAATAATTTTTACAGAATTTTTTAGTTCCTTACATATTATTTAAAATTTTTAATGGACAATCAAGTAATTTTATTTTATTTAAAATAAGAGAATCTTATCCAATTAGTTTTTTATTTTTGATTATGAATTGAATAATCGAGATAAAATCTTGACGATATTAAATTTAACATAATTATTTGATCAAAAATTTAAAAAATCTGAACAATCATATATATAATTATAATAAAAAATTAATATTTAAACTTAATATAAAATATTTGGATCATTAAAAAATATATAATAATTATATTTACAAAATCTTTCACAAAGAAATATTTATAAAACATCCTTATATAAAATATTTTTTTAATATAATAAAACAATAATTTTTAATAGATTTTATAAAAAAAACTATAATATATAACATATATTAACCTATATAAATAAATAATATTATATTATTTTCACTCATTTTTTACGCGGGTCACTATTGTATTTTACAACGATAACTACAAAGTTGTCGACGTCACCGAAATGTTTGGCAGCGTCGACGCAGAAAGAGCATCTCCTCTCGAATTTTGATTCCCCTTCCTTTCCTACTCGTATTCCCGCTCCTGCTGGGCTGCTGTGTCAACTTCACTGTCCGCCCCGCCCCACTCCTCTCACATTCATCAATCAATCCCACACGCAAACCCCTTTGTCTCTCTCTCTCGGACTCCGTTCCATGAATCTCAAACTTCCACCAAAAACCGCCGCAGCACCTTCAGGGTCGCCGGCGTCGCAGCGGTTCCATAAGTTACATCCACTGCCTTCTTTGTCGGGGAGCCTAGAATCGACATGCCGTTCGATGTCGACGGCGGTGAATAGAACGAGTTGTGCTCCGCCCACTGTCCGACCTGTCACGATTCGTTTCTCTGATCTCCAGGTCTGATTATGAATTATCGGTTTCTGGTTTTGTTGGTTTGGAATTTGATTTGGTTGATGGAATAATCGGTTTTTGAATTTGTGATTTGGTGGTGGTGGTGTTGGTAGGACAAGAGTGCGGACTTGACGGGGTTGATTGAGGAAGGGTTTGGACCGAAGGGGCTCGGCATATTATCAGTTTCTCATGTACGAAGGGTTTAATTGGCTTTGGTTTGATTTGGCTTCTGTTTGATTTTATCACGTTGCTAGTTGCTGTTTTAAGTGAGATTGTGAGAGACTGAGAGAGAATGATGAAATTAGGATTTCATGGGTCAATCATATTGTAGATAATTGTACGTTGTGGGAAAAAAATAGGCTGGGAAGTTTTGTTTTGAATGTCTTGCACTTTTTGTCTTTAGGGTGATCTGTGTTCTGAGCATGTTGGCGCGTTTCCGTCAGGTGCCTATTATGTGTAGATGTACCGTGGTTTGATTATGATCCAAGCTGATGATTATGTGATGTGTTTCTGTGTTATAGTAATAATTTTTGGGTTGTTTGGTATAAGTCATGTCACATGTGATGATCTAGTTTCTTTAAGACCTTGAAAATCTCGTAAGAATGACTTCCCTCTTGTCCATGGAAGGGCATAGATTTTAGTGGTACGACACAGTAGTCGGCCTAGTTTATCAAAAGAATCCAAAAGTAATAGCTCTCGCTGTCTCTTGCATGATTTACCAGCACGCCAGGAATAATTTGACTAATCAGTTCATAAATTGCTGGTTAAAAAAAAAAAAACAAAACAAAACCTTGATGTTTTGTCCCAAAATATAGTGATGATTGTATATGTTATTAACCATTTGGAAATCTTACCCCCCCCC
>LIEC01011151.1:0-31587 GCA_001925005.1 Drosera capensis
ACCACTGGTGTTGGTTATTCATCACCTACGACAGGAGAGACAAGTCCATCTACTTCTACTTCACGCATACCATTACAAGTTCCGGAGTCCCCGAAGAGCGGCCCTATACGTCTTAGAGACATCACAGACATTTACGCCAACACAGAAGAAGTATATCTTGATGATGGTGAAGATGAGCTGATGATGTTGGAGTCTGACGGGCCAACTTGTTACCGAGAAGCAGCAACTGAGAGTGCCTGGTATCAGGCAATGTAGAAGGAGCTGGAGTCCATTGAGAAGAACAACACTTGGACTCTAACCGAACTTCCACCAGGCCATAAATCCATTGGTTTGAAATGGGTGTTCAAATTGAAGAAGGACTCAGACGGACGGGTTATTAAGCACAAAGCCAGGCTAGTGGCTAAAGGGGATGTCCAGAGACAAGGCATAGACTTTGAGGAAGTGTTCGCACCCGTTGCAAAACTTGATACGGTTCGGGTGATACTTGCACTTGCTGCGAATCGGAGTTGGGAGGTACACCATATGGATGTCAAATCAGCATTCCTCAACGGAGAGTTAGTGGAGGAGGTCTATGTCACTCAGCCTGAAGGGTTTGAGGTGCAAGGCCAGAAGCATCTGGTGTATAGGTTATCGAAAGCTCTTTATGGGCTTCGACAGGCTCCACGAGCCTGGAATACTCGGTTAGACAAAAGCCTGAAGGAACTTGGGTTTACGAGGTGCTCTCAAGAGCAGGCCGTCTACACTCGAGGTGAAGGAGATGCAGCACTAATTGTTGGAGTATATGTTGATGACCTCATTGTGACAGGAGGCAACACTGGAGAAGTCAAGAATTTCAAGAAACAGATGATGACGGAATTTGAGATGAGCGATTTGGGACTTCTCTCGTACTACCTCGGGATTGAGGTTGAGCAGAAGAAAGGATGGATAAAGTTGAAGCAGTCAGCTTATGCCAAGAAGATCTTATCACAATTCGGGATGGCAGAGTGCAATGCCACTAAGTATCCGATGGAACCTAAACTACGAGTGCACAAAGATTCAGAGGGAGTTCCTATAGATGCCACAGAATATAGGCGCATCGTTGGATGTCTCAGGTATCTTCTACACACCCGATCAGATCTCTCATTTTCCGTTGGGATGGCGAGCCGATATATGGAAAGACCCACTATAATGCATCACAAGGTTGTGAAGAAAATTCTGAGATACTTAAAGGGAACGGTTGATTACGGTCTTATCTATATGAGCGGACAACATGAAGAATCTTTCATCGGTTACACAGACAGTGACTTAGCAGGTGATCACGATGGAAGGAAAAGCACTAGTGGAATGGCTTTCTACATGAATGAAAGCTTGGTGTCCTGAAATTCACAGAAGCAGAAGACCGTCGCATTGTCATCATGCGAGGCTGAGTTCATGGCAGCCACAGCAGCAGCATGCCACGCTCTTTGGTTACGGAACATGCTTAGTGAACTGACAAAAACTGAGCCAAAGCCAGTGACCCTATTGGTGGATAACAAATCTGTCATATCCCTCATGAAGAATCCTGTGTTTCATGGTCGCAGCAAGCACATAGAGACACGATATCACTTCATAAGAGAGTGTGTGGAAAAAGGGCAGATTATGGTGAAGTTTGTGAGCACTGGAGAACAACGGGCTGACACACTGACAAAAGCAATGTCAGGTGTTAAGTTAGCTACCATACGTCAGTTGATGGGTGTTCGTGATCTGGAGGCATGTCAAGATTAGGGGGGAGCATGTTAGCTAATAATCTTGACCAAAATGCATAAAACGTTTCCACCGCCCATCACTATTCCACCGGCCACTATTACACGTTTTTTGTACAAAAACGTGTTTTATAATTCGTTGATTTAGCCCTATAAATAGGTTAGGAACTCTTGTATCAAAGGTACCTCAATCAAGCAATAAAACGAAATCAGAAAAGGGTTTTACCCACCAATCTCCTTGTCTCAAACTTACAAGGGATATATGTATTTTGATGGAGGTTGCGCATGAAAAATGTGCGTTATGGTTTGGCAAGGCTACGCGAATAAGTGTTAAGGTTGACTAAGGTTATGTGTGTGTTAGGGCTATGTGTGCAGAGTGTGTATGCATTTAAACGATGTCCAGTGCGTGGGTGTTTAGTGCTAGGTTATGTTACACACGAAAGTGTTAAGAAAATCGAAAATTTTGAATATATATGTACATATATTTCCATTGTGCCTTGACATGTGAGTTAAGGAGGAATGTTTTTCATGTTTGATGTGTTACGTGGGGTATTTGGGATTTAATGGGGTAGAATATGCACCACCATAATATGAATGCCCTCTGGAAAAAATAAATGAAAACGACCCTTAAATGCTTTTAATAAAAAGGACAAGAGGATGTAGAGCTTAGTTACACTATCTATGTGATGTGAACTAATGAAAAGCGAACGAATAATAAATCTCGTGTCCTAAACTATGAAGGTCGACTTTGACATCCTTTTTTGGATCCGTTGGATTGTTGGTCATTTTCTCCTGAAAATATTGAGAAGGTCGAACATAGCGTCCCTTCTTTGATCCGTTGAGATCATTCATTGCTTTCTTGAATAGCCTTGGTGGCTATGGTTGAGTCGGTGGACTCCAATGTTTATCCTTTGAGTCATCGTCACGGGTGAGAACTAGCTAAGGAGCGGTGGGCATCCCCTATCCTCTTTGCATATATGCAGTGGCTTTGATGCCGTTGTGGCGGAACCACAGGTTACTCTCTGCAAAGAGGCCCAAATCATCTCAATGCAAGCATCCGAGGTCTCGTTGAAAGCGTACATAGAGTACAAGGCGATGCACGAAACATGTAAGTACGGAAACATAATATCACGGGTAGCTCGACTGACGATTGACATTCTATCCCTGCACTCTGAGTCGGTTATATTCTTAAAGTTTTCCTTTCAAGTTAAGACATAAACTATAAGCAAATGTAAAGAAAAGACTCGTAAAAGCAATACGAAGACGTACAGAACGTATTAAAATAATACTGTTTGATATGACACTTATATCTTCCCATCATATTATCAAAACTTTTTTAGGGATTTTCGACGATTGTCATAACCGTTAGCGGAAGCCCCATGTAAATGAAATTCATACACCTTAGGTTGTTGAGCTTCTTTTGCTCACAATTATGTGTTTCATTTGTAGGTATGCCCTCAGCTGTCCCTGGAGGATCATAGTGTGAGCTTGCATTCATGTAGATGCCCTCACAAGTTTTAGAACATCATATCATATAAGTTGTTTATTTTTTTTCCTAATGTAACATTTGGTATGTACTATTGTTTATTCCAATGCTATAACTTAAATAGGCATTCGAAACTGTTAGCGACTAATGTGACTAATGTTTATAATTCCTTGATTTCTATACCTCTAAACCCATTTATTTTATTTGGCCTTGTCACGATTTCCATTAAGCGTGAAAGTCGGGACATTACAGAGACACCCATTTCAGAGGTCGGGATACTCGTTCTAGAGGTTAGGATGTCGTCTTAGAACTTTCTTGATCAAGAATAATTGTTTTGATCCCAAAATAACTTTAAATATTCACAAATACCTCAAATTATATTTAATATATAAAATCATCATCATGGATAATAAAAAAAAATTAGTATCAAAGGTTTTTACAAATCTCAGCATCACCTCATACTATTAATATGATGATTTTTCTCACGAAGTACAAACAAACTTTCATAATGAAATATATTAATATGTGAATCCTATTATGTTATAGGATTTGGAGACGCCGTTCATTGAGACAAGGGTATAATTATAACAGTGAGGATATGTCTGTCTTTATTGTGTTTTTAAGATGATAATTGTGAATGTCGGATTGATGTGATAAGTTCTAGAGTGCTGAAACAAAGGACCTGAGTAGTCATTTCTCTTTTCTTTTTTTTTCTTCTTCTCTCGTGTAACCCCTGATAAGGGGTCCGTCGTGTTATTGAGCTTATATAACTCACAGTTATTATTATTTTATATTTTTCTCTATTCTATATGTTCAGGAGTTAGAGACGACAGACAAATGTGATATAAGTTATGATGCTTATATGCATCTACTATATTATAGCTTATGAACTAAGTAAAATATGCAATAAATTAGAAGTTGTCACTGTATTATTGGTTATGTCTAAGTGGATTTTATTTATTTTTGTACCTTAATCGGTTAATTATTTTGCCTAACTGGGATGTTGGGACTCGACGACAATGATGTCATTTATATTATTATGTATTAATATGTTATGAAAAAATTGGGACGTAACACAGGGGTTGAGGAAGATCTCGAAGAAGAGGATCCCGAAGAAGACAGGATCCAAAGGAGAAGGAAGACCCAAAGGAAGAGAAAAACCCTAAGGAGGATGTTCCCGAGAATGAAGTTCCCGTGGAGGAGGACCTCGAGGAGGAGGTCCCTATGGAAGAGAGCCCTGATGAGGAGGAAGATGACGATCATCTCGATTGGGACTGGGACGATAACGATGACTGCCATTTTGGTGATTTTTTGATTAGCAAGGACGTGACACCTGAGGTGCCGAACAACCTCTTCCCAGCACACAACTCCTTTTAGACTGACTTTCATGTGATGCGTATATATGATCTCCGTACTTGTTTGCTAGCAATGGATGGGATGTATTTGTATAGCTTTTGCTTACATCTTACTGCTAATGTTCGTTGCTGATTTAATTGCTTATTTTTTGGAAAGATGCAGCCTATAATGTAATATTATGTAGCGCTTTGGAAATAGTATCTTTTTCAGTAATGGGAGCAAATTGTTGTTTTGAAAGTGCCTGTTCTAAACTCTATTTACGACATATAACTGCTCTGTTTTGCTGAAACTTACAATTGTTGGTGATGACAATACAGACATGTCACAAGAAACTGCTAATCTAGTGCTGCCCGATTTGAACATACCTCTAGAAGAGGCTGCCAACAGTATCACAGTTCAGAATCAACCCGACAGCAATTAATTATTAAATGGAGGAGTTGATTAGAGAGAGGGGAGAAATGAGACAACACAGAGGAATGACCGTGATCACTTCTTACGTCGTATCCTCACTTATAACCCTCCTCGATACTTCGGTACGGACAAACCTGTATTACTGGAAGATTGGATTTGTGAGATGGAAAAGTTGTATGATCTTACACAATGTCCTGATAAGTGAAAAGTACATTGTGCGGTCTACTACATGAAGGAAGAGGCGGATGTCTGGTGGCGCACGGTGCAAGAATGTGCTAGGACGTTCAATTTAATTGGTTTCAGGTTACCGAGCTTATCAGGAATAGATTCCATCTGAAATCATTGAGAGATCAGAAGGGAAAGGAGCATAAGAAGCTCTTGCAGGGAGGCATGATTGTCTACGAGTATGTCGTAAAATTTACTAGCTTGTTGAGGTTTCAACCGCTACACTGTCATTTGGACAGGGCTAAGTAGAAGCAATTCATCGAGTGGCTCAATTGGAGGATTAAAACAAATGTAACAGGTCAGAAGCACACTAGCTATCAAGACCTATTCGACTGCGCAGCCAGCACGGAGCAGTTTTTCAAAGCCAAAGATGAACATTTTGGTCGTTCAAAAACAAAGAGGGATGGCCAACGTTCAGGTGGCGGTCTATCTCATGGGGGTGGCAGCAGCTCGAACCTTCATATGGCCCCTTACAAGAGTCCATCGCTAGCATATCTTAGCGGGGGTAGTAGGTTTGGTGGACAACAAAGACACTCAATACGAGTTTAGCTCCCGTATCGATATAATTTCACATGTCAGTTGAGTTGGAAGTCGGTCGGAACATTACAATTGTTCTTTTTTTCACAAGGGTAATTTAATAAAATGATCAAAATTAAACATTCTCCTAATTCCTTTTATTAATTCAATATATGGTAAAAATTATTCCCTCTATTTTATAGAAGTTGCGACGATGACTTTTATTATTATTCAATGGAGAACGATATAAAATATCTTTCATAGCGTCACAATTTGAACTACACAATATAAAGTATCATAAATTTTACACGATAAATTTAGTAAAAAAATTATATAATCATTGCGTAATGCGAGTCAAAATTGATCTTGACAATACGAATGGTCGAAGTGTTATAACCTTTGTGGAAAGAGATAAGGAGTATATTACATATATTTAAGAGGATCACAATAAAAAAAAATTGCAAATGATATGAGATAGAGAAAATAACAGATTAAATCTTATATTCTGTTTGTTTCATATTAATTGCAATACTTTCTATTAGAATTGTATCAAAAAAATAATATCAAATTGTTACAATATATTCAACTAATTTCCTATGGATTGTTACGGTGAACCCCATTACCATTTAAAAAAATACTCCCTCTATTCAAGATACATTACGATATGTTGGCGTGCCATGAATATTAAGAAATACATTGATTTTGTGGTTTGTTTTATCGTTGTGAGTAGAGAAATATATTATGAGTGGATGAAGAGAGAAGAATTAATGACAATGAAGATTATGTGATATAATGAATGGATACTTTGGACTTGAAAACATTCCAAGCTTAACATTTATGAAAATGTTATAATTTATATCTGAATTCATATTTAATAATATGTCATAAAAACCCAAAAAAAGGTGCTCTTGGACCCAATTTAGATAACGTTTTAATTTACCTGTTTGTCGATTAAAACTTTAACTCTTGGAACTTCAGATTTGAGCAAAGAGATTAACAAATTACGTCACCTGCTGTGTGTAAGAAAGTAATTAAAACTCATGTCTGTGTTTTCAGTAGGAATAGAATAGGTTTTCTTCACTTGAATAAAAGTATGTACATGGACTGTATATATATACATAAGAGCTGATCTCCTAAGAATATTTCTATTCTGTAATTAACAAAGATTACAATCAATCAATCATTATTTACAAGACTTTACTTAGTAACTCAATCAGAGTAAATCAAACCCTTATTTGGACACTCTTGGCTCAATAAGTAGCACGTGTTATCAGCCTCACAAGTAATAAAAGCAACTTTACAAGTACTATTACTCCAAGATTGCGAAGAACTACATGATATCCGACCATAAAGAATAAAGAAAATTTTCAAATTGAAGGTAGCCATTAAACCGCAGCCCCGCCGGAACTTGGTCTGCCGTGAGCTCGACTGAAGATGAGATTCAAGATCGAGTAGTGATCGTTGACTGGCCTATCCTTGAGAGGCCTTAATGTCACAGGGTTAGATTTTCGCAACCCATGTGACATTAGCCCATGCGTAACATTAAGCTGTCCACTTATGAGACGAAGAAGATCACGAAAGCGACCATGAGAAAAACAAAGTTTCCCTGCCACACCATTTTTTGACCAGATCCTAAGGTTCTGCACAAAGTTCTCTCGCTGAAGTTAAGAGGTTTTTGTTTGATTGATTTCGGACAGCAACAATGGTGCCTATAGATACAGATCGAGTGGCGGTGTGATACCGATATTTGACCTTGACGGAGTTGTGATCTGAGGATGTTAATGAGGAAGAATTCAGAGGTTGCAAATTATATATTGTATGAACGAGGAGAGTCAAAGTCTCGATATTGGATCGCTTCCCTAGCTTTTTGTTCTTGAGAATAATTGTATGGGTTTGATTCTTAAATATTGATCTCGTTCAATGCTTGAAGTTGGGTTGGTAATTCTAGTGTTAGAAAAAAGGTGTTGGTATAGTAGTTCTTTTCATTCACTTTTATTATGCTTCATTCATAATATATATATATGTTGTCCAGGTCAAGCCATAGTAGCTAGTATATAGTATTGTCTCCTACTAGGGGAGGACGACGTATTTGCAGATTTATCTTATAGAATTATACTAGATTTGGACTTTACATTGAATAGATTTTGGTGTGACGAGGGATTGAATTTAGAAAGATTCATTATAATCATTTATTCCCTTCATCTCAAAAAAATTACATTTCTTGTCCACGTAAAAAAAAAAGTGATGACACTAGGAATGATTCGCGAGACGAACAAACAATAATTTTTATAAAATTACCATGAAACATCAAACATAATATATGTTACGGACTATTATTTGTGACCAAAATGACACTCGTTTCATATAATTTACTAATAAAAAGTAATACGTCGAAATGCATAATAAATATTGTAGTTACTGTACAACGTTTCAAATATTAAGGGACGGAGGGAGAATAATGAATGCATAAAATCATGAAAAAAGTCAAAAAAGATAACTTGAGTGTGGAGCAATTCTTTTATCTGATCATATGATTAAAGATTCGATATTAGATTATGGTTTTGAGAATTATGCCTTATAGATACACCTTGCTAATAACATATTGTATTGAATAAATGATATGTGCTGCAAGCAGCAATTAGATGGCTGCTGCGAATACAACGGAGTAAAGAAAACTCGTTAACCACACAGTCGTCAGTGAGGTTTCTTTCTGCACAGTCAATGTGCTTCCTCTACTGTTAGTGAGACTTTTGTACTATCTATATGGGTATTCTACTCCTTCTATCTCAATTTAATTATAATAATTTAACTTAAAGTAGATATTTATGTATATGTTGAATTTTTATATGATTTGATAAAGAAAAAATATTTTTATAGTGATATTGGATTTATTGTAACAATTGTAGTAGAAAATACTAGAGTCAACTATAGCAAAATATGATTAATTTCATATGTTTTAGATTAAATCTTTGTCAAAATAGAAAATATTACAAGTATATTGAGATAGCCAAATAAAAAAATAGTACATGTATTATGAGACGGAGAGAGTGGTATTTCGTCTATGAGTTTCCTTTATTCCAATTGCGTCTGTGAAGTTTCTTGTTTTATTTTTGTTAAAAAAGTTGAGAAATTCCAGATTAAGAGATTTAATGGAATAAAAAACATTATTGAAATATAAAAAGAACATAAATTTATATTTATGATGATATAAATTTTAGTAACATCAAAATAGAGGGTCGGAGTCGGCCTAACCTCACGGTTAAGAAGAAAATAATTTACCATTGAACCAATTACACCTGTCTCTTAAACCGTCGATGATTTTTCAATAATCATCATCGGTTTCCTAAAAAATTATGAAAGATTTTTTCCAAAAATAAAATAAAATCGAGCGTTAAGTTATTTTATGTCTACATCAAGAAATAAGTGCTAAAACTTAAATTTATAAAGAAAAGTAAAATTAAAAGAAACAACTTCATGTTTGTCAAGCAATATTTAGCAGAAGTTACAAAACCACAAAAAATATTCAAGAGAAAACATAAGTTTAGATGGATTAAACTAATAAGAGTTTGCATGCGTTAACAAATTATGATCAAATATGATTGTTTTTAATGTTTGAGGTTAGGGTTATGTCAGGGTTGGGCTTGAGTATCAAGGGTGAGGGGTTAGGGGTTAGGGGCTAGAGGGTTTGGTAAGGCTTTTAAAGCTAGGGCCCAAAAGTTCAGCCAACGGGCCTCAAAGCTTGGTCGAGAGACCATACAGCCTTATCCAAAGGGTCAGACCGAATTGAACTTTTGAGGGGATCGGATCGGGCTGGATTTTTATCCGTTGAATCAAGACCCTAATACAGCCCTATCCAAAGGGTCGGGTCGACCCTAACTCAATCAAAATCAAAAAGGTCAAAAATATATTATTCCCTTCATCTTACAATAAATGCATCATTTTGAAATAAAACATATGTCGATATAAAATTTGATATGTGTATAACGATAATCAAATACAATTTTTTATAAATTTATCGTGAAAAATATTATGAAATAATCAAATATAATTTAATATAAAAATAAAAAATATATATATATTGTATTTTTTTTATGACGACCGGCCTTATTTGTCACCACTAATATGATGGAAACCAATTACAAACCCAAACCAGTCTCTGCAACTGAGATTCATCAAAGATCACAGAAAGCGAAGACGAGAGACAGCGAACAGAAAAGGAAGATGATAGGAGGAAAATCGATGAAGCAGTACACCAATGTCCTCGACAAACCCCTCAGTAAAGGCAAACAAGAGGTTTCATTTCATTTTCCCCCTTTTTCTCATTTCCGTGTTAGGTTTCGAAATCCTATCGTGATTTGGATGTGATGATATTGTTGTTATGTTTTCTATGTGCTCAGTCGATTGGGTCATTCAATGTTGAAACCCTAATTGATTTTTTGGATTGGGTTTGGTGTGATGGGATGTGAAATGAGGTTGGGATTGAATGAGGCGGAATCAGGATCGGGATCGGAATCGGAATCGGTGTTGAAGGATGATTGTGATGATGAGTAGATTGGTAAATTGTTGAGGGTTTGATGGTGATTGAGGAAAACTTACGCGTAGTGGTGTCCGGTTCCAGTTAGTACAATTTTGTTGATGCTTATGACAATGGAAACATTACAATGCATGATTTCGAGCTTACAATGTGTATCATTTCTTTAGGGTTGCTAGTGGTAGAAGAAAATTTAAACTCATCGGCTGCAAATTAGTGTTAGGCTTTGACCAGGACTCCTTGATATTGTTACTCGCAATTGCGAATGTTGATGACTTAATTCCACTGTTAAGAACCTTGATGGAAGTAGATAGGAGAGCTAGATTCGATGCTCCTGGGCTTAGGTCGCAATGACTGAATAGTCTTTAATATCTATAAAAGGTTGTCCCGAAGGAATCGCCTTTTGGTGAACTGAATATCTCGCAAATTCAGAGGACCAGATAAAATTGCCAAAGCCGACAAGCTTCGGAGTGGTCTTTAGTATCTTTACCTCCATTTGTGGTTTTTAAAGACTTGATGCCGCTAGGTGTCACTCGAAGAGAACAGATTGGAGTGGTTGAATTGATGGTTTACAGTTTGCTATGTTCTTAGTTATCATGTTGTGTTTTCAGATTCAAGTGGTGGGAGCTTTATATGGACTTCTGGGGAAGACCGGAAGACATAAGTTGTTTGAGGCGATTTATTGGTAGATGTCATAGGAGCCATAGAAAGACTTTTGAATGCACATATGAGTAACAAAGAGAAAAAATTGACGCTTTGAGGGGCTTCAACCTGAGTATAAAATGGAGAGATGCTGGGATTATCTCATTTTCATATTATACAACATAACCCAGGGCTGTCAAAGTTCGTGTTACAGTAAAATGGTGTTACAATGTGTGCTATAACTATGGATTACAAATTATACTCCTAGCTTTAGGGGCAAGATATCATTTGCTTTGGCCTAAATTTTGAGACTTGCAATCTTGATTCCTCTTCAGCAGTGAGCTCTCTGATTAACAATGGATTTTTTTTATATGATCACAGGTCAGCTTGAGTGCATTCGCGTTCTTATTCTCCGAGTTGGTCCAGTACAATCAGACTCAAGTGGATAATATTGCTGAATTAGAAAGAAGGTGAGGAGTACTTCTTGTATAAACTAAAGGCGAATTGTCAGTTCGCGTATCAGTATGTAGCATTGCTGTGTATGAACTTGCAGGTAATTGGTAAATATGCCAATGCAGTTTTTGAGGCATGCAATAGGAAATTGATTGTGGATGATCAAGAGAGGAAGGAGTCCATATTTTAGTACATTGTTTTTAAGCTTATTTTCCGACATTGATATGGTGGAGCAGGCTGGAGGATGCAGGATATGCTGTTGGGGCACGGGTATTAGAACTTCTTTGCCATAGGGAAAAGGTAATTTGTCTCACCCAACTGCTGCCCATATTCAATTGATTGAAGTGTCAAATATTGTTCTCCTCTTCCTCTTGACAGTTATTTAAGTTCTTCCCTTCACATCATCACTTTCTAATCATCCCATATGGTTTAAGTAATTTTCTGCGCCCTGTCTGTTATGAATGAGTTCTTTGAAATGGTGTCAAACACGAGTTGTCAAAGACTGTTAGTCAAAACATGGTAAGAGTTGAGGTCTATGCTGGATGCACAGCCCACGCTTCAAGTTGAGACAGCCTGCTTGTTCTACGTACAAGATGATTAGTTCCTTTGCAACACACAATCTACATACTTGCAGAAGTTCTATGAAGGTTTCCCTGTTTAGTCCATGTTCTTTTGTACATGAGATTCTAACAGTTCGAACTTCATTCTCTACTCCACATTAAAATCATGCCATCTTCACGTAAATGATAAATCTTTCTAAATTGCTAACTTGCACTTTTATTTTGATGCTACAGGGGAACAGAAGAGAAACACGTCTGCTAGGTATCTTGTCCTTTGTACACAGCACCGTATGGAAAGTGTTGTTTGGTAAGGTTAGTCCATGATTTCACCTTTGCTATAGTTATGTCATCTATTTTACAGCTGAGTCTGAACTGACTTGGACTATTTATATCTGCTTGATGTTATGAGGTTCGAAATGTTAAATTTTCAACTTAATGAGATAAAGGTGAGTGATCCATCATCCATTGTAGGTGGCTGACTCACTCGAGAAAGGCACTGAGCATGAGGATGAGTACATGATCAGCGAGAAAGAACTCCTTGTGAATAGGTAACACTTGCCGTTGGATGCTCTCATTTCTCGTTCTGAGGTTTTACTGTTTTGAGCTAAACGACTCTTACGCACCAGATTTATATCGATACCGAAAGACATGGGTACATTCAATTGCGGAGCTTTTGTTGCCGGAATTGTAAGGGTATGTGTTTCATATACTTCTTAACTTGGACAGTTATTTCAGCAGTGAACGAGGCCTATAATTTCTTGGCTTTCTGTCCTTCAAGGGTGTCTTGGATGGCGCTGGTTTTCCTGCTGTAGTTACAGCACATTTTGTGCCTGTGGAAGGTCAGGCACGGCCTAGGACAACGATCCTTATCAAATTTGCAGAAGAGGTGGTATAATTGTCTAATTGTCTAATTGAATCTGTTTGTTTGTGCTTTAGTTCTTAATTTCAATATCTTAAACAGCTATGATTCACAAAAATACTTTGTATGTTATTGAACTTGCTGCTTCTTGCTTTGTTGTGATATCTTTAGATGTTATCAGCTATATTGCGCATACCTTGTTTCATGAATGCTTTGGACATTTCCCTTCGCTGAAAGATTCTTCACTTGAGTATCTAATTAACGGATCAAAGCAGTTGCATAATATGAGGTTTAATGGGGGAGGCAAAGATTGTATGCCACTTCTTCATTATTCTGATACCCATCAGCTGTCAGGTCTAATTTTCTCGCATCTGCGTTTTTGCTTAGACTCTCGGATGATCCGGCATGGTGCGTTAAGCCTATTAGTAGCCGTTTAGATGCTTGTATTTCTCTTGTTAAGTTTATTTTTCTTGCTGGTGCTGTAGGTATTGAGGAGAGAAGCGAGATTAGGTTGACATGATCAGGCGACTCAAAGCTTCACCTCATCGAAGTCTAAATTTCCTGTAACCATCATCGGGCCCATCCATCCTTCAAATCATCGATTGCTAATATGAATTACATCCCTGGATGCGATTCGATCTCTTGATTTGAATACGAGGCCATGCTCATTGTTGTTGGCACCGGGGGAGTTGTGCAGTTTGTGTGGGATCTCTCTGTAATTTGTACTATTAGCGAAGGATTCTCCTTGCAGTTCATGCAAATGGTTGTAAGACTACATTTGTTTTTGTTTTTTGTTTTTTGTTTTTTTTTGTTTGTGAGAAGTAACTTTACAGAACTTTGTTTCTTTTAAATGAAAGATGCTTTATGTCATGCAATTCATGTGACAAATGATGCCAGGTAGGTTTACTCATATAAATTACGATATATTATTAAAAATGAAGGTTCATATAAATTGTTACATTAATATATTATGTAATCTTAATTTGTTCAAAAATCTAAAATATTTTCATTTTATATCATATTATCCTTTTTTATATATTTTTTCTCTCTTCATTCATTAATAATTCTAACTTCCCACTCACAAGGATATTAAGATAAGAAGACATTAAATCAATATCTTTTTTATTAAGTCAACAAAACATAATTTATCATAAATGGAGGAAGTAGCATCTTGTAATATGTTAAGTCTTTGAGTGTTTGGAAAGGATGAACTATGATCGATTCAGAGGTGTGTATAGATGTTGATCAAGGTCATCTAAATTATGGATATATCTATTTGATTATTGATCAAGATAGCTTGTTCTATTCCTCATAACTTTCAGTCAGAAAGTGCTTATTTATTCTTACGGAAGAAAGATATCTGGAACCTTCATCATGTGCATCTCGTTTACTATCTTTCACTTCTTATTGACCGTGATGGTGTTTTTACGATATAAGTTGGGGGCTCATCATGCTATTCTTATAATGTACATTAGTGATTTCCAAAATAATACTGTATGCTTGAGATAGATTACTTAGAATTAATGAATTATAGTAGTATTCATATTAATCGAAACTTTTTTTTTTGTCTTAAAATAAATAAATAAAATTCTTTTTTAATACTAACATTTTAAAATGAAAAAACATCAAGTCAATTTTATCTGTTATGTTGCATCAATTAATTCATCTCCCAACTTCTACAACAAACTTCATTATCATTGAAAAAATATTCGTTCTTCATCAAAATCTATATAAATTAAATAAGACCAATGATCCACATCTAACATTGGGTGTAAGAGGCTAACTAGCCAACATTTATAGACTGTCTATCTGAAAATTGAACAAGTTGATTAAAACAAAAATCTCACCATTCCTCTGAAAATAATAACTGATGTAATTATTATATCCGCTATAAAGATTAGTGGATGATGGATATGAAAAAATCTTACCCTTCCTTTGAAAAAATAAAAGATATAATAATTATATCTGTCATTCTTTTAAAATAAGGGATGATATTTTCGTTTTAATCGAGTCGTTCATCTAAAAAATAGACGATCCATAAATATTAAATAATTTTTTTTTTCTTATCAAAATTATCGTGGATCATTTCCCATTAAACAAATACATAAATTTTGATGAGGAATCACAACATTTCAAATAATATGAAAGGAAGTATGTTTTAAGACAATTTCACGATTACATACTGTCGATAGAACGGTGTAGTTATCACAAACCGTGTCACAAATGCTACCAAACCTTGCAAAGCAGAACAAACCCAGCTAAACCATGCTCAGGTGAGATCTACAATCCCACACTCACAACCCCATTTCTCTAAACTCTCTGATCACACACACACAACACCATGACAGGAGCCGTAGTTGGATCAAGGCGGCCACCAACATCATGCTTGAGGCTCTGCCTAGTCTCATTTGCAATAATCTCTGCACTATGTGTATCAGGTCCAGCGCTTTACTGGAAGTTCAAGAAAGGATACCACACTATCCGCAGCTCTTTCCCCAGTTGCCCTCCTTGCGTCTGTGATTGCCCTCCTCCTCTTACCCTGCTCCAAGTAGCCCCTGGTAAGGATTACTTGAATTGAATGGGTGTGATTTGTTTGGTTTCTGGGGTTTTGGGGTGATTTTTGAGGTGCCCATTTGATGATTTTGTGGGGTTTGGAGGTTTGGTTTGTTGGGTTTTTTTTTTTGGTGATTTGAGATGTTCCCTTTGGGTGATCTTGTGGGGTTTCGAGGTTTGATTTGGGTTTGGGTGTGGTTTTTTGTGATTCTTTGGTGATTTGAGAGGTGCCCATTTGATGATCTTGTGGGGTTTTGTGATTTAGGGGATTGGAGTGTGGTTTTATTGTGTGATTTAGGGTTTTTTTGGAGATTGCCCATTTGTGCGCTTGTAGATTTGTAACTGATTTGTTATGTAAATTTCTTGTATTTTTGCCTTTTTTAATAAAAAAGTTATAGCTTTTGAGAATCCTTGCTCACGATTTCTTTTTCTGATATTTTCAAGTTGTGGAGTGAGTTTTATGTGTGATTTAGTAGGATGTTGAGAGATTGCTGATTTCTGATTGAAATTTGATGTATTTATCCCCTTCTGGTGTTTGGAAATTGTAATTGTTGAGAGATCTGTCTTGAGGGATTTCGAAGGGAATACTAAAATGTGGGACAGTTAACGTGACCACAGGATTTAAGAGAATGATCCATTTATGTGGTTTTATATAATGAATTGAAGCTTGCTATGTAGGTGAGAAACCAGTGTTTCTTCACTTTATAGGTGCTTATGCCTGAAGTTTTCTCTTTCTGCTGCTCATCGACTATCCTAGTATCTTTAAGTGCATGATAAGCACATGGACTATAGTCGTTGAACCAAAAATGAGAGAAAAGGAGCATCTTTGTCGTAATCAGACGACAGATTATGGTTCATGTGACTGGTGGTCCGGTGGAATGTGGCTTGTTGCTAATATCCTCACGTTCTTGTTAGAACTCGACAGTGCTATTGCTAGTTTTTGGGTGCCTAATTGGCCACGGTGACCTGTTAACTAGAACCCAATGAAATTAAAGGGGAAAAATGATGAAATGACCTTCTTTTCAAGGAAGATGTCTTACAAGCTCTATCATGATTTAGATGAGAGATTGCATTCGTTGTCTTCTTCTTTTTTTCTTTCTTTCTTTCTTTTTCTTTTTTGGGTGCCTTTTATGGTGATGGTTTACATCCATGATAATGGAATTATGCTCATATTTTTCCTTGTTCTTGCTTTTTCGCAGGGTTAGCCAATCTTTCTGTGACAGGTTAGTATTCACCTTCCTGAGCAACCTTCACGAAAATGTTAATCATGTTTCACGGTTTGTGATGTTTTTTCTTGAGCTTGCTGTTCCCTATCTTCCTCGATTATGTAGTATCACTATTGTTGCGTTGGACGAGGAATGTGCCTAGACTTTAGACAGTTTTTTGGTTACCATGATATAGCAGTGGGCTTGTTGATCTGGCTGTGTTCCATGTTTATTTTCTATGCGAGCGAGTTCTACCACATGAATGTATATCATCTGATGTGGCTTCTGTTGTATTGACCAGCGACATATGGTTTATGCATTAGTCATAATTTATTTTATGTTAAAAGAGGGAGAACCACAAACGGAATAGCTGCAACTTCATATGTTTCAAAAAACGCACTGACTAATTGTACAGAGAGTATTTTGCCCAGCATGAGCTTATACTGCAACTTTTCATCCTGTTTTACGTGATGATGCTTCTGAACAATTTCTTGTGGATTGCTGTATTCAAAATAGAATGTGACGACTCGAATCCTTATTCCTTGTCTTAGGATCTTAGTCAATCATATGCTCTTCTTTTCTGTATGATGCGACAATGAACATAAAATAAGTTGCAAACTATAACTATGCTGCAGATTGCGGGAGCAATGATCCAGATCTGAAGAAGGAAATGGAGAAGCAGTTTGTGGACCTGTTGTCTGAGGAGATGAAGCTTGTGGAAGTCGTTGCTCAGGAACATTCTCGACACATGAACGCCACTTTTGCTGAAGCAAGAAGGGTTGCTTCACAGTACCAACAGGAGGCGGAGAAGTGCAATGCCGCCACAGAAACTTGTGAGGAAGCCAGGGAGCGTGCCGTGGCATTGCTCTCCAAGGAGAAGAAGATAACTTCTTTGTGGGAGCGACGTGCCCGTAAATTGGGTTGGGAGTCGTAGTGAACCAGTTTGCTAGCACAGAGTGAAAAGGGCATGACATGCACACAATGTATCCCTATGTTCAGTAATATGCCATTTACTTTGGCACGGTAATTGTCATTGACACTATGATGAATCGCAGCCCATAAGCAGGGTCGTGATAGGTACTTGTGATGAGTTATGAAAACATAGCATCTGTACTGTAATCACTAGCTTGAAAGGTTATATATATATATATATATGTGTGTGTATATTTGATGTTGTTTGATCATCATATTGTACGATTCTAGACACTAATGAACTCTTGCCTCGACCATATTTTATGTCCCGGCATGTTCATGTTTTCGTCATGCTGGTTTGCAATGTGTATGTACTTGTAAACTTGGGATCGAACTGAATGAATACCAGTGCACACTCTTTTCTTGTTAGCTCCAACTCAGTTGAACATCAGCATATTTGGGTTCTGGAGACCATTGACGTATCAAATAACTAATGATATCCGACTAATAATGAACAATCTTACATTTTCTCTTCCTAAAACAATTCATAAGCTTAGACTAACCTGAAGTCTATTGTACAGAGCATGAATATCTAGAAGGCACATATCACTTCATGGGCACAACAGTACAATCTACAAATCCTACCTCTAAAGTGGAAGTCCAAGCAATATCAAGTTCTGGCCGTCTGTACATCATTCGAGCTCATCTCAAGCCTCGTACATGCATGTCCAATCCCGGTCTCATGAGCTTCATGGCCTGAATCTATTCTCGTGAGGTACAAGGTAGCATGGGATGAAAGATGATCCGTTTTACATGTTGTCTTTGCCTATCTCTTACCGAACCGTAAGCACCTGTTGTCCCTAGTTTCTGTTATGCTGGGTGCCTGGGTTAGTTGTTTCGCGGGTTTTGAGAGAGAATCTTTCTCCATCGCGTTCATGAACTTCCGTAAGTGTTTGATGTATTCCGGGTATGTCTCGAGGTTACAGTGAGAGCCACCTTTGACCCATAATGGGTCGAATTTCTCCTTTGAGAGTTCCCATAGCCGTTTCCCGTGTGACCAATCAACTATCTCATCACTTGTTCCCTGCCATCAAAGATTCCAGAAGATGTGAAAAGGGAAACGCCAATACTAACTTCTAGGGATAACACGGAAAAATCCTACTTTATCCGCCTCAAAGCGATCATCTCAAATTGATGCCTATCATTGGGGAGTGCCTTCAATTTAAAACAGAAACTTACATGTATAACTAGAACCGGGCAGTTGACACTTCGAATCTTGTCTATATTCTGAAAACATTTAAGCCAAGAACCAAGTCATATTTTGTCATCTAGAACACGAAAAACAACTGAAACGACAAACCACAAAAACCAGAAAGCATGTTACCTTGAAAATGTCAAACCAGAAAGTCATCTTAACAGGGTAAAGCACTCTTATCCCTGAGAGAATCGCGCTATGAAGAACAACTCCTCTAAGCCATTGTAGACGCGATGCCAAGTGCAGAGTCGGCCCGCTTCCAACTGATTGCCCGTATAATATAAGTTCTTCCTGCTTTATACCGTATACACTCTTCAAACAGTTGTACACTGCTTCTATGTCGTGGTATGTGTTCAACTCTGTTGGCTATCGATATTACAACAAGGCACGATCATATCTTCAGCACTAGACATTTTAACAATGTACCGCTTAAGTAACAAAGCAATAGGCGAATCAAACATCATGCCTTACCTTACCCGTTGAAGCTCCATATCCCGAATAATCGTAGCTGCAACACATGAAAAAACTTGTATTCAGTAATTCGACCATCAAATGCCCCTCAGCGATATTCAGACTCGAACAACATTATACGAACTTCGTCACAAGTGATTCTATCCATTGGTATTGAAACACAAATGTATATTTTCTCGCCAGCAACACCTCAAACAGATGTTATCGAAACACAGAATCCGAGGGGAATAAGAATGTCAGGTAGCTTTGTGTAACGTCCCAAGATTTCCGGCCAACTTACATGCAAAATATCAAACCAATAGAAATGATAGCAAAACATAACCTAAGTTCCACCCAGTACCAAAATTTGAAGGCATATTAATGAGCACCACAGCCCTGGTACTGCCTAGACAGTACAGTGAATAAGAATTGAGACAGTATAAATTTTCCCTGGCAAAAAACCAGAAGAAACAAAAAAGAGAAATTATATGAAAATTTCAAGATAGTTCTTTCTGATTTTGCAAATAAATTCGTTGCGCCTAAATGGCCCCAATAAATAGGTACAAAAATTTCCCAGGATTTTCTCCTTTTCATCTTTTATTATCAGTAAAACACCACCAACACCAACCCAGATTTTCTCCTCTTTTACAGGGCCTTGGAATAGCGAGATATATAGTACCTGTTGTAATTGTTTCCCAATTTTTATCATTAGTACCTCATAATATTAACACGAAGATGAGCCCTGAGCTCGATGAACAACTCCATCATCTGCCCCAAATCAGCAGCATTTCCATGCGAATACAACACCGTAAACCTCGCAAACGGGTGTTTCCACATCGTCGCCACGATCTTGTTCCCCGCCTTCGTCTCCACGACGTGCACGCTCACGTTCTTATCCGCCGTGATCCCCGAAAACACCATCACCTCTTCCTGTTCGTCTCTGTACACTTGGTATGTCGCCGGCTCCGGCGGAAAAAAGGCGAACTTCGCCGCGACGTTAGACGTCACATTTCCCATTTCTTAGCTCAAAAAAACAGCAATAACACAACCCAGTTACAGACAAGACCTACGAAGTTTTATCCCTGTTGTAATGACGTCACATTAGCATGACGGAAAGGTTTCAGTATTGGGTCAAAAAGATTGTAATGTGATTTGGATGCCCAATGGGTAGAAATTTTCTGGGTTTGTGCAAAAGTTTCAATATTTGATCAGAAAGATTGTGAATTGCATGATAATGGATGAAAAAAATGAACTCAGAAAATGAAAACAGGGGAATATTTTGGGATGAAATGGTTAGAGGATGAATTCGGTGTGATTTGAATGCGATTTGGATACCCAAAGGGAAGAATTTTTCTGGGTTTGTGTTGGATTTTGGGGAATTTATGGGAAATTAGGAGAATTTTTTGAGGATTGATGAGAATGAAAAGAGGAAAATGGAAATGGATTTGGATCCGATGGAAATTGGGTATTTTTGTTGGGTGAGAGACAGATTTTGAGAGAGAGATGGTGAAATGTGGATTGAGACAGACAGACTTCGACAAGAAGAAGATTTTGTTTTTATTTTTGTTCGAGGAAATAATGAATTTTAATGTTGTTTGTGTTGGTTGAGACAGCAGCCTTGGAATCTTCACCTTTTAGAACCATCAAATGATCTCAATTTGGTTAACGTATCATATACTCTCACTATCGTTTATTTTATATTATTTTGATTGGGAGAAAATATAAATTTTAATTGATATTATGGGACATCAAATGTTATTTTTTTAAAAATAATATCAATGATAATAAAGTTTATGTATTATAATTTAAAATCAAAAAATATAAATCGTGTCGTTTATATAAATAATAAATCACTCAAATTATGCAAAGAATAGTACATAAAGAAAGAAACGATAGATGGAGTACTCCTTCGTCCTATATATTTTATAACATGTACGTATTTTATATTATTTTATACATATAAATATAAGTTTCATTTTCATATTAAATCACGTTTGATCGTTACACAACATATATTTGGTTGAAATACATAACTTATACAGATATTTCACAATAAATTTATAAAAAATTATATTTGATTGTCATTGTACGCATATCAAACTTTACGTCAACACGCATACAAAATCAAAATATTATAAAATAAATGAAACACAAAATCAAACTTGTCGAAGTGAGCTTTCTTTAATTGTAGAACAATAGATCTGTTACTGTTCTTTAAAATCTGAAATAAAACAGATGTTTTTGTTTAGGTGTGAATCAAAAAACGTAAAACTCATATCATAAAATGTCGAAGTTTCAACGACTAGTCATTTCCACTCCAATTCCATATATTAACATTGAAATTTATTCATCAATGATTGATTACTGATGCGTTCGATTTTTTTGAATGGATTAACTTTTGGTTCTTCTTTTGGGTTGGCTTTGAGGTACGACATTTATTGTCAAATGCCACTTGGATTTGACTTTGTAAAAGACGGTTCTGCCCCTTTTGCTTGGTTTGTTTGTACTCCCTGCCGTAAATATTTTCCATTATGGTATTTTCTTCAATTCAAAATAATCATAATAAATTGATTGTGCATATTTATCGAGGTGAAGTTTAATTTGCGTAATGGAAGAATCAAACATCATTTTTAAAAAATTATCGTAAAATATTAATACTAATTTAAGTTATATATTATAACCTGATTACAGTAGCATAATTTTCTGATATCATTAAGACGTAAAACAAAATTCCTCAACATATATGTTGAATAATATAAAAATTAAAATTGTTATAATTATTTTGAAATGAGGGAGTATTATTCAATATGTATTTTACGTAAAAACAATTATGTCATTGACATTAGGTTGAAGTATATAATTTAAATTATCATGAATATTTCACGATAATTTTTTTTAAAAAATGATATATGACCGTACCGCGATGCAACTCAAACTTCGTCTTAATAAATATGATATTTAAAATGTTAGCTTATAATTTGGGAGGGAGAGAGTATATTTTTTCTAGGCTATTCCAATATATATATTTGTAACCTTTTCTCTTTTAATGTTTAATCTAACAAAAATCAATTCAATCATGTTTTGTTATATTTTATCCACTATCTTATCTTTTTAGTATTACAATAAACTCCACTAGCTCTAAAAAAATATTCTTTCTTTATCACATTTCATAAAAAGTCAATATGTATATATATATATATATATATAATCTCGTATCGGATCAAACAGTTGTATATAAATTGAGATGTAAGAAATATATTTCAAGTCGGTGCTTTTATTTTTGGAATTGTTCATCAACATGATTAAAAGATTCATGTCACCCTAATGATACCTTTGAAAATATGTTTTCTGTTTCTTTTTTCTTTTTATGAGAAGTTTTGAAAATATGTCTCAAGTCTCGTATTAGGAGAAAAACCTAACAATACTTATATGCACATATGTGTGGAAAGCTTATTATTGATCAATTTTCGGGCTGAAGCCTTCAAGGGTATAACAATTTTATTGGTCAAGGATTGTAGATTGTAGCTGAAGTATGTTTGTTTTCTAACAAGCACTGAACTACCTACAACAATCAATTTATCGACCAGCACTTATTAGTAACCATATCCACTAATCTTTATCCATTGCACAGTACTTGTGGCATTGAGTACAACATTTTTTTTTCTCTTTTCCTTCCTTTTCAAATTAGTTTATCACAGATTGATGTAGGCAAATAAAAAATAAAAAATAAAACATAAATCTTGAGATAATCAAATAATATTTTTTTAAAATTTATCATGAAATATAAAAAAATTTAATTTACATATAATAATCTTAAGCCAATCAAAAATTCAAAATATTACATTTAATATCAAAAATTAACACATCAAAATATATAATAAATAATATAATTGTCAGATAATGTTTTAATCTTTTTAGATTGGATGGAAAGATGTGATTGAATAAACGGTGGAATCATATGAATTCATTTAATTTTGGTTTAAAAATTAATGCTGAATTTGCCGTACGAGAGATGCCTGACAAAAAAAAGGAGAGAAAAAAGGGGGAAAGTGGGAGTATGGTGAGATGCGGATGATGTTGGACGACTGAGATTCGGTCAAAGGTTTCTTGAATTCAATACAAATTTCAGTGTTTTTTTTGAGTAAATCCAAGAAACAACACTGTGAACAGATAAGACTCAGGATTTGTCAGACCAAGACATATATTCCTGTCTCTCGTTTTCCAAGTTTACCCTTGGAATAGAGATTTGAATATGTATAATGTAATCGCATTGGATCATTTTAACTACTGTAACATAGTTAGCTGATTTTGATTATGTATATCTGAGACTTGTAGACATTCGATGAAAATAACGATACCATCATACCAATGTGATTATTTTTATCATTTCTTATCCTGTTGATTGTTTGTATAAAAAACAATTACAAGATCTAATTGATTACGAACCATGTATCTAGTTGATGATAATGTTGAGATCTTCTTTTAATGATCAAGATAAAAAAAACAAAAATAACAATCTTATATTGAATATCGTGTATGTGTTCATAAGATGATGATCTATCTTTTGGTCGCCTTATATTTATACACTTTTACATAACTCCTAGATAACCATATCTCTAAGGAATTTACATAAAAAGATAAAATAAGAAATAATCTTATATTCGTACATAGGATTATCTTATACTAACACCCTTATGATTATTTTTCTAAATCCCTTAAATAGTTTAAATCTCTATCATACTAGTTAAAAGATAACATTATTTTTTGTGGTAATCAGTTCGCCCAGAGCTTTTCTACCTAGTTGTCATAAGTCGGAAGCGAAACTCGTACTTTTTCTTCAAGGCTGATCAATAGTTACATGTTCCGAGTTGTCTTCTGTCTTCGACATGTATTTTTCTTTTTCAAATTTTGAATCTCAAAGATCCCAACCGTTCTTATATTCTCCACCCTTTTAAATGCCTAAAATGCTCTATATTTTCTTTGGAAATATGCTATAGTCATCATTAATCATAATGACCACTAAAAAAAAGCATTTTAACGACAGAAAATTTTTGCAACGGAAAAAATCCGTCGCAATATTTTTGAAATTGGGACGGATCCATCTCTAAGAATAATTTCGAAAAAAAGAAACGAATTATTTGCAATGGAAAAGTCAACATCCATCACAAACATGTATAAATTCATGACGGATCCGTAGCAAATTGATATATTGTATCCTTTTTGTTGGGAATCCGTCTCAACTAGATGGGTTTCCAACACTTAGAAAAACTTATGTGTTTGCATTTTGTACTTTAGCGACGGATCCATCACAAACGTTTTCAAATGAAGAAACTACAAAGTATCAAATTTAAAACTTCAAATTTTTTTATATGTAGTGTTTTGCTACGGATCATCGCTATTTACTTTATTAGAAATTTTTATCATATGAACTTTTTTTTCCCATATATAATGACACGTTTAAGTTTGTTATATCAAAATAAAACAATTTGATAATATTAAATTTTTAGGCGTTACATACAAAGCTATATTTTGTTAACATTAGGGTTTGACATAACCAATTAGTTATAAAACATAAAATGTAACAAAACAAACAAAATTTTAAAAACAATATTTTGAGAATATCTTATTACATTGATGATATTAAACACAACAAATATTTTTTATACTCATTAAAAGTTTAAGATCTAGGGTTTAGGGTTATATTATATTTTTTACAAGTCTAAGCCTGGAGATGATCCGTAGCAAAGTTGTTGTGTCTGCGACGGATTCCGTCGCAAATTTCATCTTCCGAATACTTTTTTTTGTGTGTTTATGGTGCAAACATTTTTTTCAAATACAATGATATGTTTAAGTTTGTTACATCAAAATAAAATAAATTGCTAATATTAATTTTTTTTTCCTTTAGAAACTATTTTTTGTTGACATTAGAGTTTGATATATTAGTAATTACTTATAACACATAAATAATTCAAAACTAAAAAATTAAAGAAAACCTATTTTTTGGAAATATCTTGTTATGTTGATGATGTTAAACGCAATGGATATCTTATAAACTCGTTCAAAATTAATGATGTTGATGATGTTAAGATCTAGGATTTAGGGTTAGGTTTAATCACTGGAATGTGGCCCATGGCGCTGCGTTATCTTTTCAGGCATTTTATGAGGAGTCATGGATGAACTTCTCGGAGGTCCCCCTTGTTGTACAAGATCGGATGTTTGGATATTTTACGGTATGTACTTTTCATTTAGATTTTGTATGTTTCTGTTTTCATTTAATTTAATTTATCTATCTATCGTATTTAATTTTTTATTTTATGATTTGTAGACTTTGTGATCCTTCCTTAGATGCCCAAGTACGTGCAGCTTGGAAGGAGAAGTTGCAAGACCGTATGCGAGATAACGTCTTCAAGGCATGGATCAAGATTATGCATGAGGAACATGATTGGTACGAGACTGTGCCATGGACCAATGAGGATTTTGGCTATCTTCTGATTGTGAGATTTATCTCTAACCCGAAGATTCAAGAGAGGTCTCGTATCAATGCCATGAGCAGAAACAAAGGGAAGGTGAAGCACGCGCAGGGCAAAGTCTCCTCCATCGTTGTTTGCGAAGAGGATAGTAAAAATTTACTTTAGTTATTCAATTTGACCTCAATTATATTTGTCAAATATATATTATTTTCAAATTTTAATTAATTTGAATATTAATCTTTTTAGGAGACTAGTTTAAAGAGCAAATCCACATAGTTTGAGCTTTTTGTGGAGACCCATAAACAGTCGGGTACTCTAGCATCGTGGATTCCATATTGGTTGGGAAGTCACTAACTAATATTCCCATGATTGACGAGACGGCTATATAGTTTCAGGTATTTTTTTGTATCTGTAGTACATTTTATTTATAAGGATTCGAAAATTTTCGTAAAATCTAGTTTCACTATAAATAATATGAATAGTAAATTATCATACGTTATAATTTATTTTGCATGGTTAAAAGGCTTTTTGATTAATAATAGGGAAAGAATACAAAATATGGATAAAATGAGACCCTAATACGCAGATACGGGGAAATATGATCTTAATACGAAAATACCATATTGTAAAAGCGATCATTCTCTGTTATAATTTTTCAGAGACCGAGATGCCCATTCTAGAGATTGGGACATTCGTTACAGAGATCGGGATGCCCGTCTGAGAGATCGAGATGCCGGCTTAGAACCTTCTAGGCCAAGAATGATCGTTTTGACCCCAAAACAACTCCAAATATTTACAAATACCTCTAATGATATTCAATATATAAAATCATCATCATGGACAATCAAAATAAGTTTCAAAGGCTTTTACAAAGTTCAACATTACCTCATAATATTAATATGATTATTTTTCTCATGAAGTACGAACAAACATTCACAAGAAAATCTATTAATATGTGAATCTTATTATGTTATAGGACCTGAAGACGTCACTCGTTAAGGCATAAAGGACAAATTGAGCGTGTGTGTGAAAAAGTTGTAATAAGAAGGCAACGTTTAGATTTGTTGTGTGTGATGATGCATATTATTATACGATGAGTATAATAATATATATTGAAATCTTTGGACGTAACCACTAAATGCGGCTGATGTAAAATAGTGATTGCAAATGTTTCATATTAAATACTGAGTGATATGGACTGTTATTGTATGGTGTATGTTATGTCTTGTTTGCTGATATAAATAAGGATGAATGTGTGAATGGAGTGTAAATCCATAAATTGATTAGATAAGTACATGGTATAAAATATAAAGAGCGTTGTGTCTGTCGTTTGTATTATACAGTGACTTGGTGGTGATATTTTTTCACCAATCCTGTGAGGTCGTTTTGATATGAAGAAAATTGCATGCAGGAGACCCTGGGTTCAATTTGGCTAATTCCTTTTAACGGATGTTCCTTTACTAAAGTTGAATAAAACTTGATAAGTTGAAATTGAATAAGTCTGACCAATGACATAATTATAACACTGAGGGCATCTATTGTTTGTCTTTATTGTGGTTTTAAGATGATAATTATGTATCGGATTGGTATGATAAGTTCCAAAGTGTTGGAACAAAGGTTCTAAGTGGTCATTTCTCTTTTCTTTTCTTTTCTTCTTCTCTCGTATAATCACTAGTTCACGGTTACTATTTTTCTGTGTTTTTCTCTTTTTTGCGTTTTCAGGAGCTAGAGACGAATGGTAGGTGTGATATAGGTTATGGTGCTAATATGTATCTATTGTATTATGGTTTATGAAATAAGTAAAATATATAATAAAATGAGAAGTTTTCGTTGTATTAGATAATATTATTGGTTATGTCTAAGTGAATTTTTTTTATTTCTGTAGTTAAATCGGTTAAGTAATTTTTGCGTAACTAGGTTGTTGGGACTCAACGACAGTGACATCATTTGTATTATTATGTATTAATATGTTATGAAAAATTAGGGTGTTACATTATTATTCTAAAATTCTTATGTTTTTTTTTTTCAATATAATTGATTCCATTAAAATATATAGGATTTATTTTATGAGAGACTTAGCCAGATCCCTAAGTTGCAAGTTAATGAGTCCATGGATCCGGATGCCTCTCAGCAGCAGCTTGCAATTGCTACATCCTAGGCCTATATCAAGGTTGCTGGCACATCGAAGGGGAGGGTATATGGAATTGTCTCAGCTACGAGCCAATTCTATCCGAAGAACAAGCTCTCTGTTATCTCTCAGACGTAGTCACAGGCTGCACGTGGATCCGGAGTATCGTTGGAGCAGCATCAGAGCCTACAACAAAAGGTCTTCACTCAGAAACAGGAGATACAGAGGATGGAGGATGCAAACTAGTATTTTTGAGACGGGAAATATATGTTTTGCGACGGATTTTTTTCGTCGTAATATTTGACTGTTTTTTAATGGACATGCCCTTCTTATGGATTGTGTTTCGATGTGACCCTTTGTTTGCTCGAGGTCGACACGTGGGTAGATCTGAAACCTTGGCTATACTCTGATGGGACGCTTCCTAGGAGTTCTAGGTTTTACTAAGACCTCTCTCTATATATAATGTTCCTCTTTCTACATTTTTCCCTTCTTTTTCCTCTCTACTTTTGTTGATTTCATCGAGTTTTTTTAATCTCTTTCCAGATTCTGTAGCTTTCTCTTCTCTTTGTTAACGATGTCGTTTCATAACCTTACTTCTTCTAGCCATACCTTCCTTGAGGGTCCTTCGAGGAATCCCTCAGATCTTCCTAGTTCATCTAAGAACCTAGAATTTGAAGATGATTTGTTAGACGTTGAGCCCTTGAATGTCATTCAAACTTTCCTTACGAATGATACGACTAGCTTTTCCGAGTAACTGAGGAAGACTTTAAGGACATTAAGGCCACTTTTGGTTTGTAAAGGGGTATGATCTAGAGTTACCTGGACCCCATCCCATATGTTATCAGTTTCTTGCTCGTTGACTCCTAGTGTATGTGAACCTTTTTTAGGCAGGATTTCAGTTTCCAATTCATGCTTTTCTCACTTCAGTTTTCCACCGCTTAAACATAACTCCTACAATGTTGATCCCCAATTCTACACGTCTTACCATTTTATTTTTGATCCCCAATACCGTAATACTTGGATCTGGCATTTCTACCGACTTATTCTTCAAATGTTACAAAATCAATTATTCTGTTCGGGAGGGTTGATATTATTTTTTTGTCCGTCCTGGGTTCAACTTTGTAACCGATATCCCTGAAACTCTTAAGGGATTCAAAACATCCATTCTTCTTGTCAAATCCGAGTTTCGTTGGTCAATTCCAACTCGGTAGACCGCCGATGTCCTCCTGAAATCTGTAAAGAAGTGAAATTGGATGACCTCGGAAAGGAGAATCTTAAAAAGTTACAAGAGTATCTAGAGGAGAAGGGTCCATCCAAGTTCTTTGAATTAGTTACCAAAGAAAGTCTCATGGAATATCTATTTGGTATGTTTTTTCTCCAAATATCCTTCAAGTCGAGTTCCACCTTTCCTGACTTGATGTTTTTTTGCTTTTGCTTTCTTTTTCTCATTCACCTCCTAACATGATGCCGATGCTTGGCTCAGAAGAAAACGAAGAGGATGTCTTCATCATCTACGTCGGCTCAACCAAACTCTAAGACGTCGAGGTCAACTGTTCTCAGAGATGATCCCATGGTTGTGGATGATGATGCACCTCGCTTTTCTCCTACCAGCAATGTTGTTCCGAGTCCGATTGCATCTCCACCTCGACGATTTGATAAACGCCCCAAAGCGTCTTCTCCATCTTGTCCTGCTTCTCCTATTCGGTTTGTGGAGCCTGTTAGGGCTATCCCTTTTGGCCCCCATCTCGAGGGCGGAGTTGTTATTAAATCCGAGGAGGGTAATTTCTATCATACTACTTGGAAGATAAATAGTCTAGCTTCGAAAACTGCTGCTGGGACGAAGCCTTAGTTGAAGCTAGAATCAATGTTCCTTTCCATGGATAGTTTACTTGATCGATCTGATACTTAGACATTGTAACCGAAGAGGGTTATTGCCTCCTTCATCAAGTAATTGCCCTTTCTCTTTTCCCTAATCTCTATGCCAATTTCAACTTTTTGTTTTTTTCATTTTTTCTTTGTCCTCAAATGATTACCAGCTATCTTCGCCTCATCCATGAGGCCGAAGAGGCGGTTGGGCAGGCAAAACTCTACGAGCCTACGATTGCTGAGTATGCCACCATGTAGAAACACTTACGAGACGTCAAGTATTCTCTCAAGCTTACAGAGGATAGGAAGATTGTAATATCCTGAAAATTTTAGAAATAAATAAATATTTATGTAAATACGATAGGATTTTTTTTTTTAACCGTTTGATTGGTTTGAGAATCCCTTGAATATCTCAACCACATTCTTAAATATCTCAACAACTCGCCTTGAATCACCCGACTTATCTAACCGTTCCGAGTTAAATTTAAATGGATTGCAACTAGGATCGGAATTCTTGAACCCGTTTTGACTCGAATTCACTGTTCGCCTCACCTCGCCACTTTTCCCTAATTTCACTCTACTCCCCGCGCCGCTGCCATCTCGAGACGACGAGACTCCACAGTTGCATTCATACTCTCCGCTTGAAGTCCTAACTCCGCTGCCCTAAAATCGAAACTCCCCAACCCAATCGAATTAGGGTTTCCTGTGTCAAACTGGAGTTGCGATGAGGAGAATTGATGTCTCCGATCTCGTTGTTGATTGCGATGGATTGTGCAGGGAAAGATCGATCTGGTGGGGGACGGTTTAGGCGATTGATCATCGGCGATGGAGACGGCATATGAGTACGATGGCTAGCGTGTGAAATTTGTTATGTTGTTCTGTGCGCAGTGAAGGGTGGTTTGGCATGAGAGTATGGCGTGCAAAGAGATCCAGAAGATGAACGAGGGTGACCGATCAAGGGAGGATCTTTTGTTGGTGAGTCTTGCTAAGAATCAGAGCTGGAAGAGATGCCCTGCTTGCAAGATTTATGCTGAGAGAACTAAGGCTGCTGGTACATGAGATGCAGGTGTGGAGTTGCATTTTGTTACAGTTGGGGCAGTGTCAACAATGGCACAACTGTTCGAACTGTAATAAAACCTATTAACCTGAAGCCTCTTCTCGCTTCAGTCGCTGGTCACTTGACTCACATCTCGTTCTTTGCAGCCGTCTTCTAGCTCAGAAGCTGGCGCTGGAGACGGTGTATGTAGATATTTGGAACTCTGAAGACGGATGGAATGCTGTATGGGACATGGTGGTTCGCGGAGCGCCAGCCATTGCTATTGTAGCTGCTATTTCTTTGGCAGTGGAAGTATTTCCTTGCACGGGAAATTTCCTCAGTCAACCTCACGATGCTGCTGGAAGCATCAATGCAACATGCTGCTTATTCTTGCACTAACACCAAAGAAGTGTTTCAGGCTTATATTAAAGCAGCAGAGTTGATTCTAGAGGAAGTTGTTGCTTCAAACCAGTGGATCGGGTTTTATGGAGCTGGTGCTGTTTAAGCCAGGCGAAAGCATCTAAAAGTTGGCCGTATTGACTCATTGCAACACTGGAAGGTTGCGCGACTTCGTTGATCATGCTGTGTTGTTCCGGCGAAGGCCAGGCATCGTGAAGCTGACTTGATCATTGTTCGAGCTGGATTGCTTGGTTCACCTTCGACGATCGTGCAGTGTTGCTTTTAGCTGTTCAGTTGCTGCTGAACGGCTTGGATTGATTCGCTTGCTGTTGAATTGGTCATTCGCCTGCTGTTGATCATTTGCTTGCTGTGGAGTTTCGCTGCTGTTGCTTTGCAAAGAATTTGGTCTTGGTTCTCTCTTGGAAGCAGAAGAGATACAGTGGAGGGATTACATAAAATAACAAGGTAACACACATCCTTACCATAAATTATGTGTGTGTGATTTGATTTGTGTGATTGTGTGATCACGTATGTGCATGATAAATAAAGAATA